>SJYQ01095264.1:169628-207949 GCA_006410935.1 Redunca redunca
CAAAGTTTTGGAAGTTAAAAAACTTATCTGGAGAAGAAATTAAGCATTTGGTGAAGAAGAGGGTAAGATTTATTCAGTTTGAAACATGATGCTTTGTATTCTATATTCAAGTAAAACTAGGGTTTTCCTATAGGCCACAAAGTCTACATTGTTTTATAAAAAACAAAAGCAAGGTAACAAGGATAATACATATAACGTTTCTACTGCAGCCAACAAAACATCACCAAAAAAAAGTGTTGCTTTACGTCTATTTACACGTTCTTTCATAGGGTCTGTCCACAGCTGCAGGTATATATAGTGACTTCTGTAACCTGAAAGGTGTCTTTATGGTTAATGGAAGCTCCTTCACTGGGATCAGGACCCAAAAGGTCTCTCATCTAACAATGAACCAAATGCCCATGACTGCCAGGGCAGAGCCCTGAACAGGGCATCGAGAGAAGCAAGAGCAAACGTTTTGCTCAAGCAAATGGTCCTACATACACTTTCAGATCAGGCTCCCTGGGAAGAATTCTGGGTTTAGTTGGGAACAGACGTTCCTGGACGGCTACTGGCAGTGTCTCAACTGTTTCGCTTGGCCAGCCCTACCTGCTACGTTCCAGGGCCTTACGCTGCAGCAAGTTATGAAGGCCTGTCCCCAGTCAGACTCTCAGCCCTGCCCTCCCGGCACTTACTGGTGTCCTCCCCTCCACACAGAAGGGGGTTTCTCCCAACTCAAGGCCCCTTTTTCTCTCAATCTCCAGAGTCCTTTCCATCTGTCCTCTGTAACATTTATCAGACACCACCATGTCTTTATTGCTTTACAACCCCTACAACAGCTTGAACTAACTGTGCCTTGGCATAGAAAAACTAGAACATTTATTACCAGAAAGAACCTTATAGTTGATCACATACAACTTCTTCCATTTTATACATCTTTTTAACCAAGGCCTAAAAGTTAACTAGTGGGCCATCAATAAATAAAGGTTGGTCTAGTTTCAGTTCCAGATGAGAGGGTTAGAGAATTTAGTTTCTCATCTGTCTTTTTTTGGAACAACTGATGTACTGGCAGAATGACAGTTTATGTTAGCACAGACAGTACAAAGCAGGATCACAGTGACAAGACACTGGGCTAGATGCCTTCTCACGGGCTTCTCGGAGCTTTGTGATGCTAACATACACTGTGAATTTGAGGGAGTTAAAGCAGTTTCCAAACTGATTGGGCTACTGCCTCCCTTGTTTACAGAAGGCTTGTTAGTATCTTCCATGAATAATGCTCAGTGACTTTCAGAAAACTAAGATCATGGCATCTGGTCCCATCACTTCATGGGAAATAGATGGGGAAACAGTGGTAACAGTGTCAGACTTTATTTTTGGGGCTCCAAACTCACTGCATATGGTGATTGCAGCCATGAAATTAAAAGACACTTACTCCTTGGAAGGAAAGTTATGACCAACCTAGATAGCATATTAAAAAGCAGAGATATTACGTTGCCAACAAAGGTCCATCTAGTCAAGGCTATGGTTTTTCTAGTGGTCATGTATGGATGTGAGAGTTGGACTGTGAAGAAGGCTGAGCGCCAAAGGACTGATGCTTTTGAACTGTGGTGTTGGAGACGACTCTTGCGAGTGAGTCCCTTGGACTGCAAGGAGATCCAACCAGTCCATCCTAAAGGAGATCAGTCCTGGGTGTTCATTGGAAGGACTGATGCTAAAGCTGAAGCTCCAATACTTTGGCCACCTCATGTGAAGAGTTGACTCACTGGAAAAGACCCTGATGCTGGGAGGGATTGGGGGAAGGAGGGGTAGGGGACGACAGAGGATGAGGTGGCTGGATGGCATCACCAACTCGATGGACATGAGTCTGAGTGAACTCCGGGAGTTGGTGATGGACAGGGAGGCCTGGCATAGTGTGATTCATGGGGTCACAGAGAGTCGGACACGACTGAGCGACTGAACTGAACTGAACTGAAACACTCTGGAGAAATATGAGTTTCAAAGCTAACTCACAAGTGATCAGTCACATTTTAGCAAATTCAGAATAAATCCTTTTCACTTAAATATGATAAATGTTAAATTTGTCATAGCATTTGTTTACTTGTCTCATATCATTTTATGAAGACTGGTGACATATAACTATTTGTGTCAAATATAACTGTTTAATAAGTGAGAAGTAAATATTCTGCTATACAAAGAATAAGGTAAGCATCCTGGTGCTATTTTAATGTAGAAAATATTTGAATTATTAATTTGAACTTTTATGTGCTCTTATAATCCATATACATTATTACTATTCAAAATCATTTTCAAAATTCTGCAAGACTGGTGACTATAAATTGAATCCTAAAAGTAAATCTTTTAGATGTAGAAGGCAAATTTACTTGAGTCTCAAAGACATTTTGTAGCAGAATGGGCAAGAGGAGTGAACTGAGATTAATTTACCATAAATAGAAAAAAGCATCTATTTTATGAACATAGCATTTTGTTAAAAGATAAAAAAATTTAAGCCATGGTTAAAAGTGAATGCATTTATAATTCTAAGAACTTCTCCGGGATGATGAAATATCCATTTAGAGTTGTTATTTTAAACAAAGGAAGTCCTTCTATACTCTATATGTTTAATACAGTTTATACTCTATATGTTTAATACAGTTAGATCATTTAAATAAATTACTAGACAATGGGCTTTTTAGAGTATTGCAAACATGCTTCCGTTCTCCAAATGCAGAAAAAATTCTTCTGAGGGATAAAAATTAAAACACATTTAAATTAAGAACAATCTTTCCCATAGGTTGATCAAGCCATTTACAAGAGCTTCACTAGTTAGACGTGCTTTGTATGGTACAGAAAGAGAGGGAAAATGAACCGAGGGGCTGTTTTACCCCACAGAGCAGTGCCGTGCCGGATTCTCTCCAGGATGGAAATGCTCTCTGGTCTATTACGGTAGCTACTGGCCACCGCAGCTGCTACTGCTGCTAAGTCGCTTCAGTTGGGCTCCGCCGACCCTGGGATTCTCCAGGCAAGAACACTGGAGTGGGTTGCCACTTCCTTCTCCAGTGCATGAAAATGAAAAGTGAAAGTGAAGTCGCTCAGTCGTGTCTGACTCAGCGACCCCATGGACTGCAGCCCACCAGGCTCCTCCGTCCATGGGAGTTTCCAGGCAAGAGTACTGGAGTGGGATGCCATTGCCTTCTCCGTCCAAGTTCCTGGCCACACTGAGCACTTACAACAAGGCTAGTACAACTGGGGAACTGAATTTTAAATTTATTTAATTGCAGTTAATTTAAATTTAAACAGCCATATGTTAGCTAGTAGCCAGTGTATTGAGCAATGTAGCCTTAGTTAATTTTTTAATCTGGTGCCAATTGGTTCCTTGTTAAACTGCACCTGGGTCACTCAGGGGACTGTCGAAAGATATAGATTTTGCACCTATTCTGACAGATTCTGATTTTTAAGGAGTAGGTGGGCTTGGAAGCCTTTAGATGTATCAGACACTCCAGGTAATTACAAAGCTCTGCCTCCCGGGGGCGGGGGCGGGGGTGAGTTAGTGGTAAAGAATCTGCCTGCCAATGCTGGAGATACAGGAGACCCGAGTTTGATCTCTGGGTTGGGAAGATCCCCTGGAGGAGGAAATGGCAATCCATTCTAGTATTCTTGCCTGGAAAACTCCATGGACAGGGGATCCTGCCTGGTGGGCTACAGTCCCTGGGGTTGCAAAGAGTCAGACAAGACTAGGCACGCAGCATTAGAAAGTGTCAGGCCTGTGCTTGTGCTCCCCTGTCTGAGTGTGGATATGACCCTGGACTGACAGGCACCATGTCACCTTCAGACACAATATGAAAGACCCTTAACACTTACAAATACACACAAGTGCCAGGCACTAGGAAGCACTGAGCCTGGGAAGTAACGTGCAGCTGTGTCTTAATTCTGGGCTTTTAAGAAGGCATGGTTAATTAAGGCTTTCAGTGACTGTGAAGCTGGGGAGATCTCAGCCAGGAGAAGGATTTGAATCTCATTGTCTTCCTGCCCTTTGACCGTCGCCGAAGACCATCAGTAAAATAGCCTCATTCCCTCCCCCTCCAAAAAAGAATGTATGGTTAAGTCATGTTCTAGAAAGAGCAATTATTAAAGGTAAGCTATTTGATTTGTGCATTTCAATATCTATTTTACCTGACAGGCTATGAAGCAAGCATATTCAATCTTAAAAGGTGAAAAACATAAAATGTTCAATAATATGGAGCCCAAATATATAAAGGGAATCTGACAAAAGACGCAAGCTCAGCATCCAAACATATGTAGTAATATGTTGCATATGTTATTTCTTAAAGATACAGCAATGTATTCCACAAAACAAAATGGAAAATGTACACTCATACCGAAAAACATGACTTACTCTAATCTGTGTCTCTCTGAAGACAAGATTCTTAGTGGGCAAAACGGGGAAACTGAGGTAGATAAGTATCTCATGCAAAACTACATTCACAAAGAAAGCCAAAACCAAGGATAAGTGATCTTATCTTCCACGAAGCTGGTGTGTGGTAAGACTAAATGCAGGAAAAATAACCACTTTTCTAGGCAATGTGAAGGCCTTTAGAGACCTAACCAGACTAAACCTGAGCCATTCACCAGCTGGATGACATGAAGAAAAGGGTGGTTTCACATTTCCGCCTCACCTTTCACTCACAGCTTGCCAATTGTTGATTAAAAAGTCCTTTGCAACATATCGGCCAACTTCAGATTCTGCAACAGCTTCGATGACATTGGTTTCATTAAAAGTGAAAGGAGACACAGTGATGGCATAATCCATATATCTGCAAAAGCGCGTTTGGCAGAAACTAAATATGTAAAAATTACTCAATAGAAAGACTATAAGAGGAGTTAAAAATCTCATATGGTTCTAAGTTAGTGGTGCATAAATACGTTTCATATTAATTCTTACATTAGCTCATGTCTGTTTTTCTCCCTTTAGTTTATTAATTGCATTTCTCCGCCAAGAACCTTTTCAAGTTAAGTTACAATAATCACCTGTTAAGTATCCGTGGATCTTTACTGCAGCTCATTGCATAAGCAAGTTGAATCCTTTCTTCTTCCTTTGTGTTATTATTGTAGATTTTAAACAAAAAATCCCATTCTTTATCATTTCCCAAGGCAATGCCATAACATAAAATAACAGTTTTAATTGGATTCGGTATTCTGTAAGATACAACATGCAATGATATTTTTCATAGTAGTTAAGTTATATGTTAATCTAGGTGCTCACATATTTAGAAGTATGCCGCTGCTGCTAAGTCACTTCAGTCATGTTCGACTCTGTGCGACCCCACAGACGGCAGCCCACCAGGCTCCGCCATCGTCGGGATTCTCCAGGCAAGAACACTGAAGGATAAATCTAGAAAAAAATGTCTGCGATCTCAGATATGAATATCAAAAGCTGGAATCTAGAAAAGCAACTGTGAAAATTGTCATTCACACTAATATCTTGAAGTCATCAAATTAGTTTAGAAACTAAGGAGATTTGAGGGAGAAACAAATTGGAATAGTACAAACAGTGTATGTTGATAATTCTGTCTGATTTCATATATTATTATCACATTTTCTAAGAGTCCATCTGAGGGCATATATTCAAGGTAATATAATAACACCAAAATGACAGAGTATTGGTCTCAGCTGTCATTGAAGCTGAAAACTTAGAGATGCGCTGATGCACTTTTATATGTATGAATGAATAACCCTAAAGAACAACCTAAATAAGCACAGGTGCTTATTAGGGAATGCACTGGTAAGGAGAGATCCTGGGTGAGAAGTCAGTGTATAAATTCTGATCTATTTTGAACTGTGGTGTTAGAGAAGACTCTTGAGAGTCCCTTGGACTGCAAGGAGATCCAACCAGTCTATCCTAAAGGAAATCAGCACTGAATATTCATTGGAAGGACTGATGCTGAAGCTGAAGCTCCAATACTTTGGCCACCTGATGAGAAGAACCGACTCATTGGAAAAGACTCTGATGCTGTGAGGGATTGGGGGCAGGAGAAGAAAGGGCCGAGAGAGGATGAGATGGTTGGATGGCATCACCGACTCAATGGACACGAGTTTGAGCAAGCTCCGGGAGTTGGTGAAGAACAGGGAGGCCTGGCGTGCTACAGTCCATGGGGTCACAAAGAGTCAGACACAACTGAGTGACTGGACTGAATTGATTGTTATGCACAGACCTTCATGAGACAATTCTCTGTGTGTGTGTATCTGTTTTTAAAGGATATTTGAAAAATAAAAATAAAAAGAGAAAGAGATTATATAAGTAAAAACAAAATGTTCCTTTCCAGAGTAAAAGCATCAAACATTGAGAGACATTGTTGGTGCTGAAACAGGGCAAAAAGAAGGGCAATTACAATATGACTCTTACTCATTCTCTGGATGGTTCATCCAGTTTCTGAAGAGTTCTCTGGACAGCTGAAGACAGTCCTCAAGACCCAACCAACATGCAGTTTCAAAAACTTTTTCCAGTGATATTCTGGAAGGAAAAGTCAAAGAACATTTATTTTTTTCATTACTACATTTATATTTTTCTGCTTCCAAAAATATGTGTTTCATAAAAAGATGGGTATTTTAAAAACATCCTTCCAATAATATCAGGTTTGTTAAAAAAAAAATAGCCTTTGTGGATGGCAACTATATTTAAGGTTCAGGGAAATATTTGCTGAGACGCTCTCAGGCACCAAATAAGCTCTCAGACTGGTATTTTTTTTGAAGGTAAGAAATAAATTACTGCCATCCTTCATCTCCCTCAAACACACTCGGGTGTACACACATACCACATCTGTTATCAATTTATTTTTTCTCTCTCATACAACAATTGGCTTACAGATTTTAAAAAATGACTTTAGAGTATCTGATATAATACACTTAAAAATAAAGTTATTTCTCTACACATGAAAACAGAGGGCATGGTTTATTTCTCTCCTCTGACGCTATGCCTTCCCTCACTTCAGCTTCCATTTTTCCCTCTGCTCCTCCTGACTATTAATGTCATCCCCAGAAAAGGAATGGAGGTTTCTGTTTTGTTTTTATAGTTGAGCAGAGGTATGTGTTATGATTGCAAAGGAAGTAGGTTCAAAAGAACGAGGAGAGGAACAATGATAAATCCAGATAAGTGTGACGTGTGACTCCTCACACTCTGCAGTTTGGAGTCAGAGGTAAAGGAACTCAGAAGGGTCAGAAGTTTTCCAGAAAATACAAGAGCCAAATCTCCTTTGTTCCACCCTCCCTCTGGTTTGCTCTCTGCCTGGCCTGACCTGATAAGCAGTAGTAGTAAGACCAGGGGTGGAAGGCTTCTGAGAGACAGCTCTGACCACTCACTACACATTCACTCCTCTCTCCACCCTTCCCAAGCTGGCAGCAGCAAGAAGGAATTCTCTGGAAGCACAATCTAACTCCCAAGGTTGGCCCCAGGATGCTACAAAAAACAGGTCGTTTCAGGCCAGTGTAGGAGAGCCAAGGCCACAGCTGGTTAACAAAGCTGCTGCCTGGTTGGGCCTTTCTGCTCGCCTATCCACTTGCCTATCCACTCTCCATTCCAGCTCCTCCCCCGTCTTCCATCTATCTGTAAATCCAACGCCATGTCCTTCTAGTCACACTCTCTAGGCTAAAATCTCTCCCCTTTTAGAAGGAAACTCGTGAGAGAGAATAATCACCTTTTGTGTAGTTTGTATATTTTGCTTGGTTTAATTGGCTTCAGCCTGATATTGACTAGAGCTGTAGATGGAACTCCTGCACCATTCATCGTTGATCACAAATCCCCTCTCCAAATCTGAAAGCCCAGCCTACCTTCTGTCACAGGGTCCTGAAGCCCTGTCTTGCCTTTCACCCCCTTCCCAGATTAGCATTATGGCTTACTCCCCCACCAAACCAATGTCATTCACAATACTTGCTCATGCTCACACACCAATGATTGATACAGGTCACTGTATGATGTTTGATGATTTGATCACTAGTCATCAACCTCCCTCATCATATTTGCATAACGTTAGAATTTCTATTTGACATACATAATGGAACTTTTCCCTGTTTCATCAGTAATACACAGACTGGAATGTTTTCTTCTGTGGCCTTCTGATACCCTTCATTTGTATTAGTTGGTTTTGCTTAGCACAACTTTTCACCAAAAGTACAACTTACTTAAGACTTCAACCAGTAGCATAATAATCGAGAATATAAAGGTATAAACTCCTGTGTGTACACGTATGTGCTTTGCAGGTAAATTAAGATCCCTAACTACTATTTCCCATTAAGACGTATGTAGCTCACCAATCTCAAAGCTACTATTCTCAAAATGCACACAAATCTCTCAGTGAATCGTTAACTACTAGGATCTTATTTTATGAATCTGGAAACCTATCTATTAATATGAATCATTTAATTCAATTATCATTGTTCAGAAAGTACATACAGAGCTAAATAGTCCTCCCGCAAGGCTGTCACATTTTCACGAATCATAGTTGAGTAAGTATTCCATATTGAGATCAGTCTCTTCAACAGATACTTCTATAAACAATAAAGAGAATATTAGTTAGTTCTGCGCACAACACTCAATTTGCACTGCTTTTCCCTTGTCTGAAAAGACACTATCAGAGAGGTGACAGATAGTTCTTCAGAAATAAACTTCATTTGTTACTAAATGTTTAATTGTTTTTTTTTTAACATTTTAGGTTCACTTTCTTCATCAGAAAGTGATATGTAAACAACATGATATGTGTAAGCACAGTGCCTGGCACATAGTAGGAGCTTAATCAGTATTAGCCACTCTTATCTCTTACAATCACCCCAAAATTTCTAGTTGTCTTTAAAATAGAGGGGAAAAAAGGGAAAAAATATTAGGCAAACATTCTACCTTGAAACTTTCAAACTTTCATGCTTAGTGTGTGTGTATATATATGTATATGTATATATATATACACACACACATATATATGTGTGTACATATATATATATGAAAACAGGGAACACTGATTTATGCCCTGGACAAATGTAAACCCTGGATCCAAACTAAGATTTCTTCAACTGAGCTACTGGCTGGTACATAACAGCATTTTTACTGTCATATATTTACCAATACATCCCTCAGAATAGTATTATTCATTGAAATTCTTTAAAAAAACAAGTGTGAGCTTTTACTTCTTTACTCACGGGCCAAGATCAGATGTGATCAATGAGCCACCTCAACCCCACAGACATCCAAGCGCCTTCTATTGGTCACTGCGCCCACATTCAAGTACATTTACATCAGCCTGGAACGCCAAGGTGCTTGTGATTTTGCTCTCAGATGGCCCTGGAAACTCACTTGAAATCGTTACCTAACACATCTGCTGCTTTGCCTGTGGTCCCCAAATCTCGGAGGGGCTGCACCCAAACTTAGGCTTTTCCTGTGCCATCTATCTTATGATCACTGGATCACTGTTAAAGGCCTAATAATGGAAACTTCCTGTTTTATTGATGCTACTTTCCCCTTTTATAAGGACAAGATGGCACAGTCATTTCTTCATTCATTAACTCTAATTTCCCCATCTCTCTTCCCAATATCAAAAGCAGCTTCAAAATATTTACTTTTCTAGAACATTGCTCTCTGGTTTCAAGTGCTGGCCCTATAAATCAGAGTATATAAATTATGGATATAGAACTGTGAAAAGTCATTCTGTTTACCAACAATCTTTTAGGAAAACAGTTGTTAATAGACACTATCCTTTCTTTACATAAAAAAGAAAAGTATATCGCTTCCATCCACTTCTGGTTTCTTAAGACACATTGACACCTCAGAAAGAACACAGTACCTTCTCACACATACGTCTCCTAGGGGAGATCTATGACCAGGGTATTTTCTTTTAAGAATAAGCAACTGTTCCTAAGAAAATGAATATATACAGAACTAACAGGCTCTTATTTTGGGAAAGACTAGTTTCACAGATGCTACCTAAAATATGGAAGGAAGATGAAACAAAAGAATTATTTTTAAAAACCATCTCACAAAGAATGAATTTACCTTTAACAATGGATATATATCATGGTTGTTCCCATCAGAAACAAGATCCCTGGTTACTAGGTTCATCAAAACTGCATGCCATACTATGATTTCATCTTCTTCAGCAAGGTACTTGGTTAAATCAAGTGCTGTTTCAATTTCGATATAATCGTTTCTGTTTGGTTTTTAAAAAACAACAAAGATTCAAAAAAGCCTTTCCACACTAAATAATCTGCACACTTTCCATGTTTGTTACATGATTCAGGGCCTGATTTCAAGAAGGTATATGAAATCAAGAAGCTAGAGGGCAAAGGTCCCATCTCGTTGATAAGGTGGAACCCAAGCAATGTTGACAGGCTCTCCATTTCAATTTGATAGATTCAAGGTCAATGAATACAATAAAGTAGCAAAGAAGAAAAATATAGGTATGTGATGGGAGGGACAGGGAAGGCTTTCTGGAGGAGGAACTTGAAAAAAGAATGAAGGAAGGATAGGATTGGAATAAGGAGAAAGATAGAGGAAGGCAGTTAGGACAAAGAGGGGGTTCATGGCAGACGAACTCAACCAAGGCAGGGAATTTCTTTTGTGTGTACTGAGAGATGGGGGCTAATAGGTAATCAAAAGTGTGGAGAGGCTTGACTATCAGGATAAAGAATTTACATCTGGTGGGAAGGTATTTAAACAATCAGGGTAACATCATGAAATTGATGCCTTAAAATTTTGTTTCAATTTGTGCTGCAGAAGACAGAACAGAATTCTTAAAGGATGAACAGCTAGAAGCTAATGTGTCAAGCCAGGCAAAGGGTGATGCAAATTTGACTTAGCAAGGAAACAATGAAGGTGGTAAGTGAGGTGAGAATCCAAAAGACATTCCCCAGATCCCCAGAATGAATAGATAAGACACAGTGACTTGATGAGAGACAGAGAGAGACAGGAGGGTCAAGGATATCCCTAATGTTTCAAGAGGGGGAGATGGGAAGAATAGTTGTAGCTTTGACAAAGAGAGATTGATAGTAGCAGTTTAGAGGCAGAAATAAAGTTCAGTGCTTTGGGTAGTGAATTTAAATAACCTCAGGATAAACAGAAGACAGGAGAAGACAAGTAAATACATAGATGTAGAAGTCATCAACATATCCTTTACAAATATTTATTGAATACCTTATATCTGGTGGGCACTGTACATATATATAATAAAATGACCACTGAAACCATAAGAAGGCAAGAATTACTCAGAGGAAAGATAGAAGAAAATAACATAACCATGACTGGACTTAAAGATGCTCAGGGCAGCTGGAAAAAGAAGTCAGATACTGGGGAGAACCACATTTGCACAGTGTAGTCTCAGTAAGTCAAAAAAGAAGTTTGCAGGAGGATGTGGTTAACAATACTACACTCACGGTAATCTCGAGAAATGTTTCAGTGAAGCAGTGGGTGGGGAAATGTGCTCTACGTCAAGAGGGGAAAAGTAGAAAAAAAAGGAGGGATAAAATACGCAGACATTCATTCACGAAATACAACAGGTGAAGGAAAGAGAGAATACACTGGATAATTTATTATGTGTACTCCTTAACTTTATGGTCTAAAAATTTAAATTCTAAACATACATTCATTTCCCTGGTTAGAGACTTAGCAGTGGAGTAAATCTACTATCAATGAAATCAATAATTCTGTAATATATTAGAATATAGGCTCATTAAAATTATACATGCAGGCATTACCTTTGGGTAACAAAAATCACTCAAAGTCCTAATTGATAGTCTATTTATTTCCAGAAACTGTTTATTTTGGATAAATCAGTTACTTTATTTCCTTAACTTCCAATATCTTAGATTGATATGAAAATATCTTTCATAATCTTCCTAAATTTATCCATTTGAACATTAACAGTCTTTACAAATGTAAGTCTGAACTCTGTGTATGTTACCTAAGTTTTCACTCTTGATCTAGATTTTAAAATGATGAATCTTGTACCTTTTGTAATAATCCTATAAATATTTAAACACTATTACTTTTTCCTATTTACATCGTCTCTACTGCATCCTTCTAAAGGTTTTCCTTTAAGGGCTTCCCCCCCTTTATTTTTATCATGGAAAGGCATTTTATTTTATTTTAAATATAGCAGTGTGTACATGTCAATCTCAAACTCCAGTCTATCCCTCCCTTCCCCTCAGGAGTTCCCTTTAAAACATTAAATTTTCTTTGCTGCTCCTTTAAGAGCCTTTACAAAATTTCTCCTGATCAGTTTAAATCTTATTTTACCAAAGTTAATTTAATCGAAAATACATGGGACTTTCATATAATTAACCACCAAATTTTGACTTGACAAAGAACATATAGTCCTTCTTGTCAAATTGTTATAAAAAATATTGTGTCCTGTGGCTTTCATTTTTATTAGTAGATGTTATTGCTCTTTCCTGATGATGACCTTTTTGAATTGTCTTTTTAAAAATTTTTTATTGTTGCAAAATACACATAACATAAAGTTTGTCTTCCTAACCATTTTAAAGTGTACAGTTCCCTGGTATTAAATACATTCATATGTATAACTGATTTACTTTGCTGCACAGCAGAAACTAACACTGTAAACCAACTGTTCTCCAATAAAATTTTTTAAAAGTACATTCGTAATGTACAACTATCATCACTAGCCATCTAGAGAACTCTTCTCATCTTGTGAAACTGAAACTCTGCACCCCTTCAACAGTGTCTCCCCATGCCCCCCACNACATAACATAATGTCCTCAAGGTTCACCCATGTTGTTGCATATTCCATCAACTTTAAAAAAATTTTTAAACCTTTTCTTTTGCATTGACGTATAGCCAGTTGACAATGTTGTGATAGTCCCAGGTGGACAGCAAAGGGATTCAGCCATACATATACATGTATCCTAGGTCCTCAAAACTCCATCCCATCCAGGCTGCCACATTACACTGCTCAGAGTTCTATGTGCTATGCAGTAGGACCTTGTTGGTTACCTATTTTAAATATAGCATTGTGTACCTGTGTGTGCCAAACGCCCTATCTCTTCCCCTCATCCTTCCCCCTGGCAACCGTTAAGTTCTTTCTCTAGGTCGGTGAGTCTCTTTCTGTTTTGTAAGAAAGTTCATTTGTATCATTTCTTTTTAGATTCTACATGTAAGGGATGTAATTTGATATTTCTTCTCAGTCTGACTTACTTCACTCAATATTACACTCTCTAGGTCCATTCATGTTGTCTAGCAACTTTTATATCATAAAATTTCATAATAACCACAGAATTTGACCCTAATCTTAATAAGTTAGGGCTTGTATAAACTAAACAGCCAGCTTCATAGGGATAAGGTTATTATTTTTGTAAATTTCTCAAACTACACTGTTAAATGACGAGAGAAGAAAATATACTCACTTAGACAAGGAAAAGGCATCATCAAACAGCTGAAGTCTATGAATAACAGGAATAGCCTGCAGATGAGATCCAAAAACGCTCAGGAAAAGATGAGAACATTTTTAGTAGAAAAATAACTTTCAAAATAATAACATTTCAAGATCATTGCTGCTTACAAAGCACTTTCATGTGCATTATCTCCTGTACAGAGAAATGATCATTTCTAAGGATAATTTCCATAATTTATTTATTATACATCTGCTTTTGATAAGCGATCCCTTTGGACATCAATCATATGGCTTCAATATGGCTGAGAGTTCTGCCAAAATACTCTGTGAAAAACAGCATGTTAAAAAATAAAACAGGAAGCCAAGTTTAAAGGGCCTCTCCGAAACAAAAAGTATACATTAATTGTATCACAACGTCCAAATTGTTGTCAGGGGACTTTTTGGCACAGAAAGCCTTAAATAAATATTACTTAGCACTATTTTGGCACTGCTGAGGTACTCTTTTAAGTGGTATCTCTCTTCTCAAGAGTTTAGTAATCCAACACAGTACCACCAACAGAGCCCTCTGAATCATGAAAAGGAGTCAACTGCCAGCCTAGCTTCTCACGCTCCTGCTTGAGCTCCCTGGCACTGCCAGGCCACAGGACTGTCTCAGCTTGTGCCCCAAGGGTCCCCAAGTTTCCTACAGCATTCCTTCAACAGCAGCACCCCACTCCCCACCCCCGCCAAGCATATTCATATATGTGGTCCCAGAAGATTTATCTTCACAACATCCCTCTGAGCATCTGAACAAGCCAAGCTTAATTCTTTCCTTGGCAGTAGTCACATATCTTTTCTGGCGGTAATACTACTACTTACATTTTCTAGATTAATATTAATAGTAGAAATGTTTTGTTTGCTCAGCAATTATGTTTAGGAATAACTGATTTCAGTTTTTCAATAAGTAAAATCTACAAGGGCTTCAAGAAATCATTGCTAAAATGGCATGACCTAGTGTTTCCACAGCTAAGACTGCCCTTAGAAATTTCAAAAAATTTAGCTACTCTGAAAAAGATTTTTAAATAAAGTATTACTACAGCTGGTTTTTGTACCTTTATTCAAAAGCCCAATGATAAATCTTTTAAAATTACTGATCATGTTCTGAATGCCTGAATTGGGTTAGGCTTCTGTTAAACATCATACATACATCATCTTATTTAATCTTCACAACAAGCTTTTAACATTGCTCCATTATACCCATTATTATACAGACAAGGAATCCAAGGCATGACTGGCTAAATAAGAGGCCCAAGGTCACACATCTGGTAAATGATGATCAAAAATACGAACACAAGTTGATCTGACCCAGAAGCCAAGCTCGGCCAGCTCTGTGCACTGCCTCTTTTGCCAGACTCACTGGGCGACTCACAGAAATTCTGATGACAGAGACACCTAAGATATCTTTTAGTTCAACACACTAGTTTTACGAATGGAGTTTAAATGAGCTGCCCCAGATTTCACAGCAGAGCCAACTCTACAGACTTCTAAGCCAGCATCCATCTCCACTAATGGAGATTTGGTTTAATTCAACCAAGTCAAGTCTGACTGATAAGAGCTAGCCAATATTTTAATTTTTATATATTGTATAATAATTTAGTTATTTGATAATTTAAAGTGATATTGGATTATTATTGATATCTTGTGAATTAAATTATCTCCTTGGCCAGAAGATAAAAATACAATTTTTAGAAAATTAACATTTTCTAGCATTTATGTACTGGTATCTATTATGGGCTTAGAAAGTTTTTTGTTTTGGCCACACCAGGTGGCATGGGGGAATCTTAGTCCCTGACCAGGGATTGAACCTGTGTCCCCTGCATTGGGGGTAGAGTGTCTTAACCGCTGGACTACTGGGAAAGTCCCTAGACAATTTGTTTACTTACATTATCTCTAATTCTCATAAGGAATAAGAAAGATATGATATTATTCCCATTTTAAAGTGCAGAAATTGAAGTAGAACATTTAAGTAACTTGCCTAAGATCACAAAGTTAACAGTTAATTGGAAATTAATTTGATTTTCACTTAGAAAGGCAAAATTATTGTGGAAAAGTGAGAGAAATGTTCAAAAACACAATACATTCAACCAAAACCTCTTTTTTCTAAGAAAAAAAAAAATCCAGCATGCCTTGGTATGAGGGGTGGCAAAGGGGTCAGGTTCCTACCAGTCAGGTTAATAAAAGTTCAGCCTATAAATTCTAGAGAGTACAGTATATAATAATAGTCAATAAAAGGTATAAAAATAAAACTTACCTTAGGATCTTTTTCAAGCTGTTGATTTAATTTCTTCCAACCTAATTCATCATAGTTAACTCTGTAGTATCCAGTCATATTCAGATTTAATATCACCCAGTCATGATCAGAATCTGAGATTTGCATTTCAGGAAATACTTCTACAAAGAAATACATGAACAGTTTGAACTGGTACATTTTAAAAATATTTCACTACATGTTTTACTTTGCCCTCTTAATTCTAAACAGCAATCCAGTAAAACAAAAAGTAAAGATATTTCAAAATATGTATCGATCTTACCATATATTTTTTCACATACAATGACTTTTGATTAGAAATGTTTCTTTAAAGCTCTATGTTCAACAAGAATGATATAATATTTTAGTTTTAAATAAGCTATTCAAAAGCTAGACATTTTAATATTTTATTCTCTGCTTTTATATATATGTGTATGGGGGGTGTATATATATATACATATATATATACATGCACATATATTTGCATATATATGTGAAGGTATTTTTAAAAATTTGTTACTTACTGCTGCTTTTATCTAGCCAGACTAAAGACTGTGTAGTTCCATTTTTTATCCAAAGAATAGGTATAATCCATGTGTCACTTTTTGGAAAAAAAGTGAAAACTTCAGTTATTGTTCACACATAAGAATAAAAGCTTTGAGCCAATATTAAGTAAGATGATAAAAGAAAAGAACTCAAATTCTTCGGTCATTCCTTGTGGATATACAGGACTTTGCTCTTAGAATTATTCACTGTTGTTTTACAAGCCAGCTTTGGCTATTTATTTATTCTCTTGTGCCTCACAGATTTGCTGCTTTTTGCAACTCAGGGTAGCTTCTAAGGTTCTCCTGTATCTGAAACTTTCAAGGCCTGTTTATATTCAATTATAGCCATCTGGCCTTACTCAGGGGTCATTCAAATGCTGCAGACATACCCAAGCTATCTGTGCCAAGAAAACTGAATAATCATTTAAGAAGAAAAAGCATGACAAACATTTCAAAATGCTTTTCCACCTCAAATTTTCTCCCAGTTTGAAAAGTGTTCAACAGCAATCAGCCAGACTATTCATATTCACTGACTGCTGGAACTCTTCCCGTGTTGGTGGATGTGACCTGGATGAAGTCACTGACCACGAGGGGGACATTAGTCATCTGAAGACACACGTTACTCGGAATTTAGAATATTTCCAATCTTGCTCAAGTGCTCGCACGTCTGGCTTCTCAGACTTTGAACTGAGAGTCTTTGTTCATATGATAGCTAAGGCCACCTCTTCTCAAAAGTCATGAAATATCACAGGGAGAAGGGACCTGCAGGTCTATTTCCTGCCCTGGAGTTTTAAAGAAAGAGTGGGACAACCTGAAACTTTTGGTGATGGTACATGAAAATAAATTACTCATTTGTGCTTATACTTAATACAATGTGATCTGAGAATCAAACCCTTTATCAAAAACAGTTGAAAACTATCTAACAAGTTAAGGAAGAAAAGGAAACGGAAGGAGAAAGTGATGAATGCTAAGCCACGATATAGTTACTATCTCATTTCACTTCTACAACAATCCCCTGGGGTTTGTATTATTACATTTGCCTTATAGACAAGGAAACTGAAACTCAAGAGATTTTAAATCAGATTAAGGTTTGAATTTGGGATCTATAACTCTAATATTTTATGTATGGTTACAAAAGCACACATTCATGTGTGCATACATGCATACATGCATACATGCGTAGAATTATTCCTCCAGGAGAGAGTCACCATTCAGTCCCATTTCTAGAGAAGGGAAGATGACCTGGCAACCAGATCCCCTTTTTTCTTAATTAACATAAGGCCATTCAGATTCTATTTTACTGGCTTTCACACAGAATTCTGAGTAATTCGTTACCTCTGTCTAAAGGACAAAAAAGAATGCCTAGCACTCAAAGCTCTGGCTGTGGGCGTGGCCCTGAATCCCAGGGGAGGAACACTGCAGGAATCCCTGAGGCAGGTCTCTGGCCTTGCTCAGGACCTCGGGGCTCTGCCCCGTCCTGAGCATGCAGTGGCCTCCAGCATGGAGCACTGCGTCACCATCCCCAAGTCATCTCATGGAGGGGTGTGTACCCAGTGGGGTTACGCTTCCTCATCCACAGGCTGGTTTCCTTTTTGATCAGAGCTCAACCCCAAGGAAGGTAAAGACAGGAGCCAATCTACCTACTTGTGGGGTAGAAGAGTCTGATTTTTAACCTTTCCGAGATAAAATGGCTCCTGTTTCATGACGCCCGTGGATACATTTAAGGTGATAACTGGAAAACCACTCTGCTGTGTCCAACTGTCCATGATGCTTTTTACTGTTGCGGGCAAAAGAATTTCACTCTGGTCATCTATGGCCTGTTTAAAAAAAAAAAAAAATCATCACAAAAGCGGTTATTTACCATCCAAATCTTTTGAGGTAGACAACTCCTAAAAGAAACTATCAATAATAGCAATTGTATTTCTCATTTATAGAGTAAAACCCAGTGGGGAATTTCTGGACCAAATTTAATTCTGTTCATCTCTGTATATATGAGTGGCTCCTTAGTTCATCCTTTAACTCATTCATTCAATCACTGACCACAGTTTTATGAATCTAATACATGCAGGCTCTATGCTGGGCACTGGAAACTTAGTGTGTGTGTTAGTAGAAGCTCAGTTGTGTTCAAAATGCCGTGGACTGTAGCCCACCAGGCTCCTCCCTCCATGGGATCTTCCAGGTAAGAATACTAGAGTGGACTGCCATTCCCTTCTCCAGGGGACCTTCCCAACCCAGAGACTGAACCCAGGTCTCCTGCACTGCAAGCAGATTCTTTACCGTCTGAGCCACCAGGGAAGCCTGGCAATACAGGGGTGAAGACTAAAGAAGTAACCTCTGACTTAAAGGAGTGTCACAGACAAGGGAAGGGGGTTTTCCTGTGGCATCAGCATGCACACGTGGCCTCGCAGTCTTATAGCACAAGACAGCAAACACAGGGCAGAGAGTGAGAATTACCATTTGAATATGTCTCCATAGATCATCTTGCTCAGCATTCGAGTAAGAAAAAGTCTCCAAATATGACTGATAAAATAGAAAAGGTACGGTTAAGATGAATAACCTGCCAAAGCAATTCATGTTTACTGTCTTTAGGTAACAACAATTTTGTAAACTCACCTTAAGTGCCCTGATGAATATTTTCTCATTCAAGAAACTAGAAAGCATCCGGGCCAGAGACGCTCCCTAAGACATAAGAAGTTGTCCATTATTTGAACAAAATTCAGTATCTAAATACTGACACATTGCATTTTGGCACTCAAGATTTGGGGCTGTGCTCCTCATTGCATTGTATACCGCAACTGAATGTCTGAGTTACCCCAAAATGTGCTAATAAAATAAACTGTCACTAATTAACAGATAAAAGATGAGAAAATGTCCTACGAATAAGAATTCAGGGTCCAGAAAACTTTTTTAAATTGAGATACTCACACGACAGGTATAAATAAATAAATATTGCCTGTTGTTCCAGTTCTACAAGGATCAGCAATTACCCACTGGGGTTGCCTACTGACAATGTCCCTGGGTGGGTGTAGAGGGCGGGCAGCGGGGATGCAGGATGGAGAAAACTAGGAAGCATTCTTTGTTTTGACTATACTAATCCCAAGATAGTTCAGATACATATCTAAAGAAACTTTTCAATGACCCCAGATTCTGGCATCCAGAGAAGCATTAAAAGCGTTCGTTTGAGATGTTCCTTGTGACTAGCAGTCGTCTCTTTATACCTGACTGCATGTTTTCCCAGGAACAACACAAAACCAAACCTTCCGCTATATCCTGGCTCCTCCCTTATCTCTTTGCAACAGTTTCTCGGAATACTCTGAGAGGCTGTCTCCTGGGCTAGAGTCCTCAGTCAGGCTCCTGAATAACACAGCTTTTATGGTGTGTGTTTTTCTTTCAGGAACACAGGAACAAATTTCCACCAGGCAGAGGAGTGCACCTTAAAAGTATCCAGCTGTCTGTCTATATTTAAAAAGGTAGATGGCATTGAGCACCTGTTATAGATTAACATTTACTAGATAAGAACTGATTTAACCACGTTTTCTGAAATCCATCTAAGGTCTTTGTACCAAAATTGTGTAGTAGCACATTAGTCTAGAACCCAAAGAACCTGTTTTATGTAGCTTTCTGCAAGAGTGGAGCACAAATATAAATGTGAAACTGTTTTACCTTGCTGTAAGTAAACATGTCAAAGAGCTCATTTATTTCATTGGTTTCTGTGAAACTTTCCACCTTCACGGAGACGGCTCTAGACACCAGGGCGTGATCTTCTCTGAGCACACCATGTAAAATGTTAGAAAAGAAGATCTCATTCTAAAAGGAAAACATTGAGACACACTAACTTCTGAGGCATCACAGAAACAGGAAGTTCAATGTTCCTAAAATATTTTCAGAAACTATCATTGAAGAGGGGAAGAAATCAATAATTGAGAAGTAGCCATTAAATGGCAACGCACTCCAGTACTCTTGCCTGGAAAATCCCACGGTCGGAGAAGCCTGGTAGGCTATAGTCCATGGGGTCGCAAAGAGTCCGACATGACTGAGCGACTTCACTTTCACTTTGGGCTACAATGTGCCAAATAAGTCAGGAGTCCTTGAATAACAAAACTCTGTGATACTTTCCTTCCCATTTGTTTTCCTTTTTTATTTCAGTTTAAAAAATCAATTACAAAAGTTAATATGGTTTCCAAGACAGCCATCTGTTGGATTGGCCAAGAAGTTTGTTTGACTTTTCCATAAGATGGAACAAACTTCTTGGCCAACCCAACACATTCCTTATGTGAGGAGGTCCCTGACCATCCAGACAGGTCCTCCAGGGAACAGCATCTCTAGGTGGTTTTAATCCTCTAGAGTTTTATTGGTAACTTTATTAGTAATCCCTTAAAATCTATCAGTCTCTTATATGGACATTTATAAACCAAAAGCAATGCCAAATTTACAAATTCACAGTGATGATGATGTAGTAATATTAGTTATTAGAAATAAATCAAAATAAATCTACAAACTGGATACTGTAATTTATAGCTCATGCATTAGGAATTTTTTTTACTGTAAAAGTGTTAGACACTCTGTCATGTCTGACTCTTTGCAACCCCATGGAACTTCAGCCTGCCAGGCTCCTCTGTCCATGGAATTCTCCAGGCAAGAATACTGGAGTAAGTAGCCATCCCCTTCTCCAGGGGATCTTTGCTATCCAGAGATGAAACCCCAGTTTCCTGCACTGTAGGCAGATTCTTTACCCTCTGAGCCACCAGAGAAACTGGCAGTTATTTACATTTTAATAAGGTCTAGAACTCTCCAAAAGATTCGATCTCTCTTAGACACATGACAAGGGCCATTTCTTTCTGAAGGAAAGCTAGAAGGAAAAACAAAGAGTTAAGAGGTGCGTGCAAAGACAGAGCCAAAGAAAGGGCCGAGGAGACACGGCAGGGGTAGCAGAGGCATCCCCTGGCGAGCACCTGGGAACCGCAGGAAGTCTCAGCTCCCAGGGCACTCTCTCTCTCTGTGGTCACAGGTTGACTCCCTCACCCATCAACAGTGTCAGATAAGCTTTCAAACTCTGCCCCACTGCCATCTGCCAATGTTTCAACCAACCCTCTCTAGTTAGCATATTCTGTTTAGGTTTATGAATACTTTGGTTATGTTATCATCCAGCTGAGCTTTTCTCAAAATGAGAAAGCCTGTCATTTAGAGAAATGCATGTCAAACTTTACTGTCCATAAGGATCCCCTGGGGATCTTGTCAAATTGTATTCTAATTCAGTTGGTCTGTGCTGGGGTTGGGCTTTTTTTTTTTAGCAACACCTTGAGACATGCAGGATCTTAAAAGTTCCCCCGACCAGGGATGGAAACTCATGCCCGCTGCAGTGGAAGCGTGGACACTTAACCACTGGACCACCAGGGAAGTCTGGGGTCTGTATTTCTACTAATGAACAAGTGATGCTGATGTTGGTATATAGCTCAAGAACCATACTTTGAGTAGCAAAGATTTAGAGGAGACATCTGCATAAAGTCCCACCTTACTTATTAAGTATAGGTTTTATTAATTTAACACCTAAGAGCTCTTGTGAGTGTGCACTGTCAACCCCTGTGTTCATATAAACACAATGAAGAAAATAGCGAAAACAAAAAACACCCGTAAGTACACACCCTGCAATAACTCCCATTAGAATGCCGTTAATCCAGCTCTTTCTAAACTTTTCCCCCATTTATTCATTCTTACAGTTGTAAAAACTTTTCGTCTTGTTCATTTACTTATTATCACATTCATTTAGAAGTTTTGCTATCTTATCTTCATAACTATTCCTAATAATGGCTGCTGTATTATAAATGAAACAAATACAAATTGGAAAGAAATAATCCCAAACTTAATCATGATTCTCACAGGGAAGATATAACTTTTGCAAAAGCAAAACACTAAAATAAACAAATGCACAGCTGCATAATACCCCTTCAGGTGGATGGACTATAATTGACTTAGTCATTTCCCTACTGGGTAGGCGTTTAAGTTGTTTCCAGTTTTTTTTTTTTTTTTTTTTTTTTTTTTTTTCTGTTATAGACAATGTATTAATGAATACCTTTGTACACATAACCTTTTCCATATTTTTCTTTCAGAATGGATTGTCTGTCTCTCTTGCGCCTGCCTAGCATAAGGTTTATATAATCTTCTTGGATTCTTCCCAATCATAGAAGATAACTGTGATGAATGAGGCGAACACCTCTTACTCAACATTCCTCGGTTTTTCTACTCTGGGCCTTCCATAAGGTGATGCTCGTCCCAGTCTGTTCTGGTCTTGTGGAAGGGAAACTCTACGTAAAAAGCAATATCAGCTTTTTAAAAAACATTATCTAGCTACTGCATATAATGATTGGATAAAGTGAATCCGTACACTTTCCATTTCTTTCTTCATGCAAGCTGTGAGATCCCAGAGAACAAACCTCTTTCTATCAGATCTATGATTACCCTAAGAAATGTAACAGTATTTATTATGAAATTTGTATGGACTATCACTGAAGTTGAAAGCACAGGGTGTGGAGTCGAGCTACCTGGGTCTGAATCCTACAGCAGCCTCCTAGGGATTGTTTGACTCACAAAAGGCAACTAACTTCATCACTCTGAAATTCAGTTTCACCTCTGAAAATGGGATGAACACTGTCCTCACTGGGTTATTATCAGGTCTAAATTAATTTACATAGAATTTTTAGCACTGTGACTGGCAAATAGAATATGCTCAATAAGGGTTAACCACTACTGTAATTATATCATCATCATTAGTTCTTCAGAAGGGGGAATCAGATATTGTACATAATACACTCTAAGCACATAATGAATGCTTAGTAAATGATGGCTGTCACAATAGTGCCCACTAAATACTCAACCTATTGAATGACTGCATGAAAGTTTATCTTACAGGTGAGGAATGAACGCTCATATGTGTTTGACTACTTGCCTCAGCTTACAGTGATCATAAAAACAAAGCGAGACCTGACTGGTTGCAAGGTCCCTAATGCCCTTTCCCATCATGAGATCTGCTGCTTCCTTAGACCAGTCAGAAGAGGGATACAGAAAAGTCAGGGAGTAGCAATGTTAAAGCTGGAGCTTCAGGGATCAAGAAACCAGTTGGAATGTTCTGAATCATTGACCATGACCCATTCATCTTGTATGTTAATAACTTTCAGCTGAAATTAGACCAGAATTAGAAAAAATGGAAATCTGTTTCTGCATATGTTTCTGTGATGCTCTCTACTTAATTTCAATCTAACGACTGATTCAAAGGAAGCTAAAGTTCTGATTTCTTAAAGACCATTGAAACAAAGCCTTAGGCTTTTCAAAAACAAAGCTCATGGCAATTTTTTCAAGCTCCAAGATCTGATACTCTTCTGGCAAGGGTTATGGTTCACTCAGCTCTACAACTGATTGAGAAATGTACACTCAGAAAACGGTGATTAAGAACCAATGATAAAAAAAATAAAACTAAATGGTATGAGATGATAATCTTACCATCTTAGCTTCAAAAACATTGGTAACATGTTTTCATCGATGTTTCCCAGAAATGATAATATCTTAGCCATTTTTGTTGCATTAAAAGTTGACTCATTGGCAAAGACTTTGATGCTGGGAGGGACTGAGGGCAGGAGGAGAAGGGACGACTGAGGATGAGATGGCTGGATGGCATCACTGACTCGATGGACATGAATCTGAGCGAACTCCAGGAGTTGGTGATGGACAGGGAGGCCTGGTGTGCTGCGGTTCATGGGGTTGCAAAGAGTCGGACACGACTGAGCGACTGAACTGAACTGAACGGATTGATATTTTTAGTAGAGTCTATAAAGGACACTGTAAAGGACATACAAGTGAATCTAATTGTTTCAAGGACTGGAATGTCTTTCCATATTGACTCTCAGCACAGGGGTAATTTAGGGTACAACCAAATGCTTTCAAAAATAGTTACAGGTAACACTAACCATGTATAGATGCTACTTTATAAAAGAGAGATATGAACAATTTTGTAGGTGTAGCACATATGGAAGGACTAAGACTTACTATATACATATATAGTTCACATATATGAAAAGAGTCGTAAGGAACACGCTCACACATACCATCAGCTCCTTGAGAACGAGCACATTACCAGGTGTTTTCTCCCTAGGGTTAAAGGCACGGACTTTGCAGCAAGAGAAACCTGGGACTGAATCTCATCTCTGACCTTTAATGACTGTGAGATCTTGACCAACTTACCTAGTACTTATACCCTCAGTTTCCTCAATAGAAGATAGAAAAAATAACTATATTCATAGGATTATTTTGAAGATTGATTAAGATGATATATAAGACTCACACTACCGGGCAGTTAAGTCTCAAGTGCTCAGTGAATGGTATTAAATAATATTTTTGATTATCTATTAATATTTATTATCATCATCCTCATGTTCAGCCTAGACCCAGATCACTGGAATGTAATCACAATTTCGCCTCAGCCAGGCAAATGACTTTAGGCAAGTCAATTAACCTTTCAGGACTTCATTCTGCAGATCTATATAATGATGTCTAGCCCAGGGGAGGGAGAGCAGAGGTACTGTAGAGTGGCTGGACTGTGTGATGGTGGGCATTTTACAGGATGTTCACAAAGGGCAGGAGGAAAATTCTTAAAGAGACGGAATACCAGACCACCTGACCTGCCTCTTGAGAAACCTATATGCAGGTCAGGAAGCAACAGTTAAAACTGGACATGGAACAACAGACTGGGTCCAAATAGGAAAAGGAGTATGTCAAGGCTGTATATTATCACCCTGCTTATTTAACTTATATGCAGAGTACATCATGAGAAATGCTGGGCTGGAGGAAGCACAAGCTGGAATCAAGATTGCTGGAAGAAATATCAGTAAACTCAGATATGCAGATGACACCACCCTTATGGCAGAAAGTGAAGAAGAACTAAAGAGCCTCTTGATGAAAGTGAAAGAGGAGAGGGGAAAAGTTGGCTTAAAGCTCAACATTCAGAAAACGAAGATCATGGCATCCGGTCCCATCACTTCATGGCAAATAGATGGGGAAACAGTGTCAGACTTTATTTTGGGGGCTCCAAAATCACTGAAGATGGTGATTGCAGCCATGAAATTAAAAGATGCTTACTCCTTGGAAGGAAAGTTATGACCAACCTAGACAGCATATTAAAAAGCAGAGACATCACTTTGTCAACAAAGGTCCGTCTAGACAAGGCTATGGTTTTCCAGTGGTCATGTATGGATGTGAGAATTGGACTATAAAGAAATCTCAGTGCTGAAGAATTGATGCTTTTTAACTGTGGTGTTGGAGAAGACTCTTGAGAGTCCCTTGGACTGCAAGGAGATCCAACCAGTCCATCCTAAAGCAGATCAGTCCTGGGTGTTCATTGGAAGGACTGATGTTGAAGCTGAAACTCCAATTCTTTGGCCACCTGATGCGAAGAGCTGAGTCATTTGGAAAGACCCTGATACTGGGAAAGATTGAGGGCAGGAGGAGAAGGGGACGACAGAAGAAGAGATGGTTGGATGGAATCACCAACTCAATGGACATGGGTTTTAACGGACTCTGGGAGTTGGTGATGGACAGGGAGGCCTGGCGTGCTGTCGTTCATGGGGTCGCAAAGAGTCAGACATGACTGAGCGACTGAACTGAACTTGCAGAGTGGCATGGAACTGGGGCAGTAAAAGACTGCTATATCAGTGCTCCTCAGAAGCTACAATTTCACAAACAGGTAAAAAAAGTGTTTTTTTTTTTAAGTTTCTGTGTGGTCAAGAGAGGTCCGTCAATTTTTTATTCTGCCAACTTTTTAACAAACAAAAATAAATATCATCTACTTACTATCTTCTTCCTTTCATAAAAGAGGGAAACATTTACAACCAATATATTAATGGGCTTCCCTGATGGCTCAGACAGTAAAGAATCTGCCTGCAACAAGGGAGACCCTGGTTCGATGCCTGGGTTGGGAAGATCCCCTGGAGAAGGAAATGGCAACCCACTCCAGTATTCTTGACTGGAGAATTCCATGGACAGAGGAGCCTGGCAGGCTCCATGGGGTCGCAAAGAGTTGGACACGAATGAGGGACTTTCACTTTCATAATAATAGAAAGAACAATCTTAGATTCTCCTTCAAAGTGAATGAATTTAGCCTGTGAATATCTGACCAGTGGAAATCAGCATGTCAAACGTCAATACACTCTAATGAGCAAGGGTACAGAGAGGAGAAAAGAAACTAGAAGTAGAGCCTTGGAAACACTTGGGAGGGGAGAGGAGAAAAAGACCTGCAAAAAGCAGCAGAAAGAGCAGCTCTGAGCATCAGAGGGATGGCAGGAGGGAGGAACAGAGAGGAAGGAAGAAACCCTGACTTGCTGTGAAGAAATGAGGTCTGTGTCAAAAGATCATATTAAATCTAAACATTTAAACACTTAAATCAATTTAGCTTTATCATGCCATTCTGAAAGCATTACCTAACTACTCTAAATAAAATCTTGGAAATATAACTTTCAATTCAGATTTGCATACACATAAATTAATTTTCCATGTTACTATTTGCTCAACATAGCAAAAGATTATCAGCTATAATAGATACAATATCAGCTATGAGTATGATATGCAATATCAGCTATATTATGGGTAATATAACATAGCATATTACTTACTATTAAAGTTGTAGATTACTGATTGAAAGTGCTTTAAAATTCAGTCTAGGTATAAATAAATCAAAATAACCTAAAATCTAACAGTAGGGAAAATATTTTATATATATATATACACATATACACACATCTTATAAAGTTATATGATAATACTAGGCAACCCTTAAAAATCTTATTTTCAAGGATGATCTAATGACCTGTGGAAAAGCTCTTGATATAGTACGAAGTAGAAAGGGCATTACACATTTCTGTGTAGTTTTCACTTCTAGGAATATTTACAATAATAAAAGCCTGACAAAAGAAAACAAATCAAAAAGACAACATTGATCATCTCTGATATTACAGATAATTTATTATCTCTATATTTTTCTGTATTTTACACACTTTCAACAATGAAAATTAACTACTATTATAATTAGAAGAAAAATTATAAATTAATTTAACAGACATACTTACCCTTGGGAATTTAGGATTGAAGTGGTTAATTATCCCAAATTCAAAATAAGATGCAAAACCTTCATTGAGCCAGATATTATTCCACCAATTCATGGTAACCAAGTTTCCAAACCACTTTTGGGGTTGGGGATAAAAAGAACAATCTTAACTTCAATTTAAGTAATATTTATTGTAATTACATGTTAAATAGATGTAAGGTCAAAGACAAAATTAAATGTAATTTGCTATCAGTGATAAAACTTGAAAACAGGACTCCAAAGTCATGTCGTTGTTTTATTAATAACATGAAATCATTTATTTTTTTCTGTAAAATTTTACATCCAACGACTGGAAGCAATTTTTGCTTTAAAACTGTGATGCTCAGAAATAAAGTAAGCTAGAATAGCATTTCTTAAATTGTCCACTTTACTCCAAAGTTAAGTTAAAGGAGAAGGCCTGAATGTTCACTTAACACCTACTAAGGACAGCATCTTATACTCTAAACAGACTACATCAGAATTTTGCTGTAAGCAGTTGATTATGTTTTAAGGACATGATTTGATCTGCACCATGTAAGAATAACTCAAATATTCATTTCTGCAAAGTGGTCCAGTTATAATTATTTTCTATTTGAGCTTAACAGAAGGAAAGTGTCAAATGATGATGAATGGAATCAGGAAAGAAAAACACAATAATTTCCAAAACCAACAAATCCACACCCTGGTTTTTAACCAAATTCTTATAATAGCTGTGATTTACTAATAGTTAGCACCCTATTTTCCAAAACAATGTGTCACTTAGGCTATAATAAAAAATGACACTTTGGGTGATGATCAAGACTTGTGAAAGTATGTGTTGACTGTGTAACAGGGTATAATTTAATCACAGTAAATCATTCCTCTCCAAAACTTCTTAAGGGTCCATATAACAAGAAGATAATGTCACAGTTTAGATGACTGGCACCTCAGTGATACTAGCAAATTGACTATAATCCTTTAACTTGTAACTTCTCGCAAAAAAAAAAAAAAGTTTGTGACAATCTACTGATGAAATGCGATATCTTCTGGTGACTCTTTTGAATATCTCTATTTAAGATGGAATGAAAAGCAGATAATCACAGGTCTGCTTGGTTTACTTTTCCTGAAGAGAACTTTGTGGCACACAATTACTCTTTGAATATATGACCTGCTAATGTTCTGAGATTTCTCATCACTATGATCTATCACCAAAAGTTCAAATCTGATTACATAGATCCTTCCTTGTTTTCACTCACTGGACCACTTTTCAAGTCATTTTTTAAAATTTGGGGTATGGTAGAGTTTGAGGAGTTTTTGCTGTTTTTGGTACAGAAGCTGGAGAATATTTTCATGTGAAATAAGAAAGAACATTTTACCACATGCCTGATGTCCGATTTCGTGGGAGACAGTAAAGGAGATCGTGATCTTTTTTTCTGTTAGTTTATCATTTGGTTGCAGCAACAATAATGACTCATCAAATATCAATAGTCCCCAGTTTTCCATTGCACGGTTGTCAAACGTAGGCAAAGCGATTATATCTAAGTGGATTTAAATGGAGGGAAAAATGAATCATCTCTTTCCAAAGATCTGAGAGTTCCGGATACAACATCTCAAAATGATATCATAAAATTGCTGAAAGAAAATGCAAGTGAATATCTATAACTTAAGGGGCAGGAGAAAGGCATTAAAGACAGAGAGAAGACAGGGTCAGAAAACAAATTGTTTTGACTATATGAAAATTAAATACTTTTGATTAAGGACCTATATCCAAAATATACAAAGAACACTTGAAACTCAAAAATAAGAGGACAACTTTACAGAATTAGCAAAAGATCTAAAGAGACACTTCACTAAAGAGACACACAAATTGCAAATGAACAGAGGAAGATATGCTCAACACCATATGTCATTAGGAAATTGCAAATTAAAACAACGAGATACCATGACACACCAGTTCAAAACAAAACATCGATGTTGGAGAAGATGTGGAGCAATAAAAACACTCATTCATTGCTGGCGAGAATGCAAAATGGCACAGCCACTTCAGAAGACAATTCGGCAGTTTCTTATAAAGCTGAGCATAGGTTGGCGATACAGTCTAGCATTGAGCTCCTAAGGATTTACCCAAATGAGTTCACAACTGAAGTCAGCAACATGCACGTGAATGTTTATAGCAGCTTTAATCATAGCTGCCAAAACTTGGAAGCAATCAAGATGTCTTTTAATAGGTGAATGGATAAATAAACTGTAGTACAGCCATACAACAGAGTACTATTTAGTGATAAAAAGAAATAAGCCATTAAGTTATGAAAGGACATGGATAAAACTTAAGTGAATGTTACTAAGTGAAAGAAAAGTGAAAGTTGCTCAGTGGTCTCCAACTCTTTGCGACCTCATAGTCCATGGGGATTCTCCAGGCAAGAACACTGGAGTGAGTTGCCAGGCCCTCTTTCAGGAGATCTTCCCAACCCAGGGGTCAGATTCAGGTCTCCTGCATTGCAGGCAGATTCTTTACCAGCTGAGCCACCAGGGAAGCCCAAGAATGCTGGAGCGGGTAGCCTATCCCTCCTCCAGGAGATCTTCCCAACCCAGGAATCTGATCCAGGTCTCCTGCATTGCAGGCGGATTCTTTACCAGGGAAGCCACCAGGAAGCCCAAGAATAGTGGAGCGGGTAGCCTATCCCTCCTCCAGGAGATCTTCCCAACCCAGGAATCTAATCCAGGTCTCCTGCATTGCAGGTGGATTCTTTACCAGCTGAGCTACCAGGGAATCCCACTAAGTGAAAGAAGCCAGTAAGAAAAAGTTACACATGGTATGATTCCATTAGTACCTAACATTATGGAAAAGGCAAAATTATACAGACAGTACAAAGATCAGTGGCTGTCAGGGACTGCGGGAAAAGAGGGGATGAGCAGGTAGAGCACAGGGGATTTTTAAGACAGTGGAACTATCGTCTGATACTGTGAGGGTAGACATGTGCGTTACTATGTGCTCAGTCACTTCAGTCGGGTCTGACTCTTTGCGACCCACTGGACTGTAGCCCACCAAGCTCCTCTGTCCACGGATGCTTCAGGTAAGAACACTGGAGTGGGATGCCGCCCTCCTCCAGGGGATCTTCCCGACCCAGGGATCAAACAATCCCGTGTCCCCCGTGTCTCCTGCGCTGCAAGAGGATTCTTTACAGCCGAGTCACCGGGGAAGCCCTCATCCCTGTATGCATTTGTTGACATTCACAGAGCTGTACAACACAAAGAGTTAACCCTAATGTAAGCTATGGGCCTTAGTTATAAAAATGTATCAGCACTGATTCATCAACTGTAATTTTTAAAAATCCACACCAATGTATGATATTAACAAGAGGAGAAACTAGAAGTGGGGGCAAGGGGAGGGAGAGGAGATAAATGAGGACTCTTCACACTCTGGGCACACTTTTTTCATAAACTGTTCTTAAAAAATTAAGTCTGTTTAAAATTAAATGTTTTAGTGCACCAAAAAACACCACAAACAAATTTGAAAGGCAAAACACAGACTGGGGTAAATATTTGCAGCCTATATCACCACTAGATAATATTTTTTCAATACTTAAAGAACTTTGATGAATCAAAAAGGAAAAAATGTGAACAATTCAATAAAGAAATAATTCAAACACCCAAAAATCTTATTTAAAAATTTTCAGCTTCACTAGTATCAAAAACAAAAATTAAAACAATGATATAACTTAAGCTTTCAAATGTATGAAATACATTTTCAAATATAATAATTAGTATTGGCTAGAATTTATAATTAGGTATAGGAAAACTGACACATAGCCTATTGGTGAGGGTGCGAACTGGTAGTTTTTCTGGAGCAGTCCAGCAAAATGCTTCATAACTTTTAAAAATGTTCCTAGCCTTTCAAATTTTGCAATTTCTACTAAGGCAAATAGCATGGATATTTGTAAACACTTCCTTATGTTTTCTTTCATGTTTTAAAAGCAGCCCCCGCCCCCTCAAGAAAGAAAAATCAGTCCAAATTTTCAACCACTGGAGATTAAATAAATTATTTTGTCAAACTGATATGTAGGCAGCCTATGAGTTAAAATGACAATAAAAAAGAACAGTTACCTGGATCATATTGCTTTATATTGTTCATTTCTTTTAATCAATGAATAGTGTCAATTCCATGGTGTCATTTTTGTTAAAAACAAAGAAGCAAATACAGAGAAAGATGGAAATTGAGACAAAGACAGACTCCGGGGAAACTAGACATCAACATGTTACCCATGGCCATCTCTGCATGGCAGCATTCCAAGAGATTTTGCTTCTCTTTTTGTGCCTTCCTTATCTTTCCAAATTTTTTACAGTGTCATCATTTGTTACTTCTAAAACTAGAACGGTACAAGTTTTAAAATTTTCCTTTGCCAGTGAAAGAAATATCATTGCTAGAGTCCATGCTACATTTGCCTCATGAATGCTTTAGCTATGCTACGCTCAGTGATTTAGTTGACTTTTACACTTGTTGAAGCTGACAGTGTAGAGTAAGAAATATTCAGGTCATTACATAGCCTCAGCAGGTAATGCTCCATTATCTTTCGACATACTTAGTTGCCTCAGCCTGAGTTTCCCATTCTACTGGATAGGTTTCGTTGTGTGAATGACCCATATCCATTCTCTCAGTGACCACTTTGGTTGCTTTTTGGTTTGGCACTAGTATGAAACCTGTAGCTTCAAACATTCTTGCACATGTCTTCTGGCATGTATGTGCTCAAATTCCTCTTGAAGATATATCTAGGAATGGAATTTCTGGGTTTTAAGGTATTCTCACGATCAACAATATAAGACAACAAACACCTTTTTAAGTTGTTTAACAATTGATACTCCTTTCAACAGTGTCATTTTCTAACACGTGTATTTGTGAGAATGCTTACTCTTTGACAACTGAGTAGGCTGTCACTGTGACTTTGCGTACTCATTTCTCAGACTGCTTAATTAGCTTAAATATTTCTTCATAAGTTTGTTAGCCACATGTGTTTCCTTTTCTGTATAACATCTATTCATATATCTTTTACTTGTTTTTTTCCTATTGTATTTTTCTTATTTATCTGTAGGTGTTCTTTATATATTTGGGCTACTCCCATTACCACTTATTGTCCTTTTTTTTGTTGTTTAACTGTTTCTTTAAAATTTATTTATTTGTAATTGAAGGACAATTGCATTACAATACTGTGTTGGTTTCTGCCACACAGTCCTCTTTATGCTGAGGCTTCATGCTGACTTTATAAGTCAGTGCTGTCTCCTCCTTCACAATTTGTTTGCTTCTGTTTTTAACATGTAGATTCTATCTGCCAATGGAGAAGGCAATGGCAACTTACTCCAGTACTCTTGCCTGGAAAATCTCATGGGCAGAGGAGCCTGGTGGGCTGCAGTCCATGGGGTCGAGAAGAGTCAGACACGACTGAGTGACTTCACTTTCACTTTTCACTTTCATGCATTGGAGGAGGAAATGGCAACCCACTCCAGTGTTCTTGCCTGGAGAATCCCAGGGACGGGGAAGCCTGGTGGGCTGCTGTCTAAGGGGTTGCACAGAGTTGGACACAACTGAAGCGACTTAGCAGCAGCAGCTATCTGCCGAACTCAGCTACCTGAACAGAGCCTCTGCCATTTACTGCTTCTGCATTCAGAGAGCACCTAGAAAAGTAGTAGGTGGTTCTCATTTACTCAACAGATTCTCACTAATTATGGTAATCATGTCACCACTTTATGATTTATAGAGTACTTGAGTTTTATTGCTTCAAAAATACAAACTTTGCTGAGATGTACCATATATATCGTTAGCCTGCTATGGTTACAAGTTAAGAAAAAATAAAAACTTAAAAGGGAAGTTGCTGTTTTAAAAGTCTGCAAATCTTAAACACCCATACTTACTCCTAAAAGCATCATGATGTCACTTTTTCTTTTAAAGCTTATAACAACCCAAACAGCCAATTCCACCAGCGGCTATAATAGTTTTTTTGTTTTATTTTTAAATGACTCAACCAAAAGTCAAAGTAATTAGGAGACATTAGTTCATCTTTCTCTTAAAGATCCAGTAATAGAGAAACTCTCTTGTAATCATCTATCCATCAAAAGGCAATTTTGACTAAGCACCACCTACACGTGCTCACAGAGTAACACTGGCTTAGATGCTAGGAAAGATACAGAAAAAAAAAAAAAGTGCCAACATAACCTTGACTTCAGGAGCTGGTAATCTAGTCAGAATTTACATGGAATTACGGAACTCACTGAACATATTTTTCCCCCACTAAAAAAAAATGTTTATTGTTTACTAGTTTGAGAGAGGGCCTTCCCTTGTGGCTCAGTGGTAAAGAATCTATCTGCCAATGCAGGAAACATGGGTTTGATCCCTGGGTTGGAAAGATCCCTTGGAGAAAGAAATGGCAACCCACTCCAGCATTCTTGCCTGGAGAATCCCATGGACAGAGGAGCCTGGCGGGCTGCAGGCCATGGGGTTGCAAAAGAGTCAAGCATGACTTAGCAACTAAGCAACAACTATGAAAAACAACAACTCTGAGAAAAGCAGCGTCACAGGCTCAGAAGGTACTTAAAAAAGGACAGTCCAGACCCTGACCCTCAACTTGCCCTTGACCCAATCCAGAGATGATTAGGATCTAGCAGCTCAAGAATTTGAATACAGGGATGCACAGGATGCTGTGGAAGCTTGGGAGAGAGAGAGTCAGGGAAGACTTCCTGGAGGAGGAGGTCTCCTGCATTGAGAAATATAAGAATCAACAAGTTGGGTAAAAGGAATGGCAGGATGTGCAAACTGAATGTGCAAGAGCCTGACCCAGAGGAGAAGAAGATGAAAGTGTAGAAGAGGACAGAGGTGCTGCTAGAGCAGCCCTTCTACTCTGAGAAACTGTCAAAAGCCCCGAGAGGTTGGCAAAAGATGCACTGTTAAAGATGGGGTGTGAACTTTGGACTTTATCCCTAGGGCATCGGGAAGCCACAGAAGAGTTTTAAACAGGGCAGTAACACGACCAGATTTTGCTTTGGAAAGATCCCTCAGGCCTCGGTGTGGAAGATGAACTGGAGGAGACAAGAGGGACGGTGGTCAAACTAAGCAAGGTCAGTTGTGGTCGAGACTTTGGTGATATGAACTAGGGAGAATGAGAGAGATGGGGAAGAAGTGGGTGGAGATGGAGATAATAAGGAGGCGACTAACTGGATGGAGGGGATGTTTTGACAGACGAGGATATCAAGAATAACTCTGGACTTCTTATCTAAATAAAGATAAAGAGAAGTTTTCTTGCCTAGACAAGGGTCATCTTGAGATCTTCCGGCCACAGAAGTGCCAGAAACTTGGTCTCCATGCTCAGATTCCTGTTGCCGCCAACTTTCTTTGTTTCTTTCCTTCTTTTTCTAGTTTTTTGAGGGATCGAGGATCTTAGTTCCCTAGCCAGGGATCGAACCTATGCCCCTGCAGTAGAAACTCAGAGCCTTAACCACTGGCCTGCCAGGGAAGTCCCTGCCTCCAGCTCTCTAAATGACAGGTATAACCTCTGGGATCCACAAGCAGGCCACGGCTGGCCCCCGTTCCTTCACTCCCCGTCCCTCCTCAGCCAGAAGGCTTGAGCGGCAGAGGCCCTGGCTATGCAGCATTCGGAAGCCTGGAGCACCCTAATTTTTACTCCCCACCTTCTTCCACTGTCTGCCAGTAAAGGCCAAGCATACTTTCCCCCAAGACTTCGACTAAATAACCTTTCAGAGGAGCAAAACACACTGACATGATACCCTCAAACGAGAGAGAAAAAACATGGAACAACTTTCTGAGCTGAGCAGCTCACATAATTTCAAGGGCATTCCATACAGATCTACGAGAAATAAAATGTTTACATATTCCTTCGAGGATCGTATTCTGTTCACACATGATTCCAATTTTATACAATAAAAATTCACTGATGGGACCCCCAAGTTCTAATCCAATGACTCACAGCTAAAGAACATATTTTGAAAAAAAAACAACAAAAGCTTCCTAAAGGGGACTGGAGTAATTCACGCAAGCGGTTAGAAGGATCCAGAACACTGCACTGCATGCTTGCAGTATGCGAAGAAAGGACCGAAAGCCAGGGAGAAGGCAAGGTCTGGAGGAGGCAAGCCGCCAGTGAGCACCCAGGAGGAATCTGAAGCCGGGGAGTCACGCGGCACCACGCAGAGAAGAAGCAGACAGGCCTCTGCGTGTTTAGGAACGTGTAGGACACAATGATGGGAAGCCGGCGGGGCTGACTCCAAAACAGCAAAAACAGCGAAATGCCAACGGGTCCTTGGAGGCCCATCTAGGTATCTTTTGATCTCAACCTAGAGCACCCATAACAGGAAATCAAACCCATTGTAAGGGAAGATACCTCACCTGTTTTTGGAAGAGGGTAACTGATATTAAATAAATCCTCCAGAAAAGAGAAGATGGGACCTGTGATGTTCAAAGCAAAGTCTGCGTTTCCCTCTGCGATGGCATCTTTCCGGGCCCAGACGCGTATCTAGACAGAGACAGTTCAGCAGTGATTAGGAAAAGCAACATGTACAGTGATGTTTGAAAGTGGCAGCCTGCTTGCTCCAATTTCCTGATGCTCTGGAGCCAAAGGTTATCTTTTCAGAAGAAGTTGCATGATAAAATGTTTACATGTGTCCATGCAATGAGAAAAGCCCTGGAGGCTATTCATTAAGTTGGGAACAGTGACTCTCCAGAAGGCGTGTTATTTCAATCTTTTGCAATAATGTGTAAAACTTCTATAATTCAAAAATAATCCTGGTTGCGGGGGGTGAGGGTCTTCCCTGGTGGCTCAATGGTAAAGGGTCAGCCTGCCAATGCAGGTTTGATCCCTGATTCAGGGAGAGCCCACAGGCTGTTGAGCAACTAAGCCCATGTGCCACAGCTACCGAGCCTGTGCTCTGGAGCCCGGGAGCCGCACTAGAGGCTGCGCTCCGGAACGAGAGGCCACGGCGATGAGAAGCCCGCACACCACAGCGAGAGAGCAGCCCCGCTAGCAGCAGCTAGAGAGAAGCCTGCATCGCAACGGAGACCCAGCACAGCCAAAAATAATAGAAAATAAATTTTAAAAAAATCCTGGGGAGTGGTATCTACCCCCACAGAAAACATGGATTCTATATTAGAGTAAAAGGGCCCTTTGGATGCTAGCTTCCCTTTCAGGACATATTTCCAGTGATTCAAAACAGAGTTTTGCAGTTAGTAGGGGTTACACAGTATAGAACATATGAAACAAATGTGAATCATGCAAATTTAAAGTGATTTGTTAATAAAAAACATGAACGCAAGTGTGCTCAGTCATGTCCAACTCTTTGCAACCTCATGAGCTGAAGCCCACCAGGCTCCTCTGTCCATGGGATTTCCCAGGCAAGAATACAGGAGTGGGTTGCCGTTTCCCGCTCCAGGGGATCTTCCCGACCCAGGGACTGAACCAGCATCTCCTGGACTGGCAGGTGGGTTCTTTACCACTGTGCCACACGGGAAGCTCCCCAAACATGAAGAGTCCCATCTTAGTTTCAAAATTTGAAATAAAGTTAATTTCCTTAATTTTAAAAAGTTCATCAAAAGTCTCATGACTTCTACAGTTATTGAAGTAAGCAAATTATATCCTCTGTATATGACACTTCCGTGTTAGTAGCAGATGGAAAGAAATCTCTGCCATGCTTTGTTAGTGTGACTGTGTTGTTGTTTGGGTGCTTGAACTTGTTTGTGTTATTTGGGTGACTAATTCGATGTTGTTTTACCATCCATTGTCATTTTATTTTGAAATCATGGTACTCCTTCAACAACACCATCTGAGCACTTTTAAATGGACTTGCTGGTGTCAGTGCTTAAAGACACGTCTGAAACACCTAACTCTAGAATGAAAGTTAGCGAGGAGGGAACTGAGATAATTGCCCTGATTGTGAATGCGGTTAATATGAGAAAGAGCTCTCTACAAAACACGAGAGACAATGTGAAGAAAACGAAAGGCAGCAGAATATCTGCAGATTGCTGTCCCCAACCAAACGCTCACTTGTGTTTGCTTTTATTTCTGCTGGAAAGTTTGTCTTGCGTTTTGTGACTTCTGAATGACATGAGGTCTTCGGAATGCTTCCCTTTCACAAAATGCAACCACCTGTTTTAGAAGCCTCCTGCCTGGATCCTCTCCTTTCTTCCAGCCTCCTCCCACCCCAAGGCTTCAGTCCTGTCCCTGCACTCCCGGTACCTGCCCCGTCTCAAGCCCTCACCTCCAAGGCAAGGTCAGGAGGACATCTAAACCAGAGCCCACCCTGCTGAGCGGAGGCGACGGTCACCATGTTCAGGATAATACGCGCACATTAACTGCAGCCTTTTGGGAGGGAAGGCAGTAATAACGTGCTATATAAATTTCCAGTTTACAAGGCTCCTCCCACAAATGACCACTCTAAGCCACAGCGGAGGCAAATGATGATTTCAAGCTGTGGGGGAGGGGCAGGGCAGTGAGGATCACAAATATGTGCGGACCATGTGGAAGAAAAAGTTCCTTCCAAATCACACCTAGCCCGCCAGTGTGTCCCTGTGGTCCTGCTTAGACCCAGCAGACCTCACCCTCTAAAGGAAAGATATCTTTACACGTGCACATGTGTGATAAATTCTACTCAAAATGTTATTTCTGAGAAACAGAATATTTCCTGCTGTATCAGGAAACGAAGATGTTACAGTGGTCAGCGATTGCAGCCCTCCCGCACGAGTCGAGGAGCCCCCAGAGAACACAGGAAGGGAAAGAGCACCTGGCCACTAGCAGCCATGAGACCGTAGCCACTCCCCATGGTGAGCAGCCCCAGGGAAGCTCAAGGTGTGAAAAACACAGGGGGCCGCTCCCAGATAGCTGAGCGTTCACGTCCCTTCATGGCTGCCGTAACCGTCGAGTGAAAAATTATAGCAACTAAAAGTTGAGAGTTACGGCAGAAATTTTTAGGGCTTCAAGCCCGGGAGACAGCATCTCAAGCAACCAGAGAGAACTGCTCTGAGGAGGCGAGGGGGG
>SJYQ01095264.1:207965-242484 GCA_006410935.1 Redunca redunca
GACCCGGGTTCAGTTCCTGGATCAGGAAGATGCCCTGGAGAAGGAAATGGCAATCCACTCCAGTATTCTTGCTTGGAGAATCCCATGGACAGAGGAGCCTGGTAGACTACTGTCCATGGGGTCGCAAGAGTTGCATACAACTTAGCGACTAAACCATCACCAAACCAAGGACTGGATTCCTGGTTCTGAAGTAGCACCATGAATAATGTGGTCTGGGTGGAGGGCAAATCCATGAGCAGCTGTCAGTCAGGCCCGTGAGCTGCTTTCTCTTTCCATCCACTGCTATTTCCTACTCCAGCCCGTCTCTCTCAGCACTTAATCTAGAGTTTCCCAGACCCATGGCAGGTCAACAAGGCCATTCTCAGGTTTGGGGCAGGTCCTCAGTGGAGTCCCACTGGGGCCTCTGAACTGGAAATCACAAACCCGAAAGCCTGTGCGGGCCAGATGCTCAGTATGAAGGGGCTGATGTTCATAACAGGGCGGGGTGGGGACCGCAGGGGGCAGCCTCTTCTCACCTGCAGCCAAACTGGCATGTAGGAAGTGCAGGGCCAGTGCTGTTAGGTGGCCTGAGTTTCCCCCCAAAACCAAGAATTTTAACTTTTATGAGAAATATCAGAATTGTTTTAAGTTGCATACTAACTCAACCAAAAGGGAAAAAAAAAAAAAAGTGCTGTGAGCTAACAGCAAAAAAACAAACAAACAAACAAACCTTGAAACGAGAAACAAACAAACCTGAAACGAACAAAAAACCCACATCTATGTACCAGATTTAGACTAAGTCCACTACCTTGCTATCGTTAATGATTACGAGACTGAAACCCAAATTAATGGGCAGACAGGATACCAATGTATGAAAACAGTACAATGTTCCCAGCTCCTAATACAACAAGGATCAGGATTTACCATCGCCAAGATGTGGGTGCTAACACATATCCTAGGTGACCGCCCTCTCTGGTTATAATATACCATAATTAAAATACATTCTCAATACACTGCCAAGAAAGTCTACTGTTGTAAAATCTATTACAGAGTTAAACACACACACACACACATATATAAAACATGTAATACACAAATATATGTGCACATATAAAAATATATAAGTATATATATAAACATATAGATACAAGATGATAGAAAACATTACTTACTTAGCTTTGGCATGTTAGAAAGGGCCACATAACGTGGATGATGAATGATTGTAACATTAAAAGTTGCCTTCAGAGCTGGCTCATCAAAACAAGGAAAAACATTCCTGGCAAATGTTGGTTCCATCTGAGATGCTAACAGGGCCCTGAAACACATTTGGGGGACAAATCTACTTATTTTTATCTTAAACCAGTGGAAGCAAATGTGTATATATACATATATATATATATATAGAGAGAGAGAGAGAGAGAGAGAGAGAATGAAAGAGAGATGGATTATGGCTTAAAATTATCTGAAGAAAGGAGCTGGAATGTTTTCCCCTCATCTTCCTTATTCCCCTTCCCATAATATACACAAATTCCAGTTCTCACTACCCCTGAGATTTCCTGTAAGACCTAAAATACAAAAGAACTCTTTAATTTTCAGCCACAAAATAACATTTACTTCATTATATCATATGCCTTTAAACCCTTTCACAAACAAAATAGGAACAAATATGCGATGCTGGGCTTTTGAGAACCAAGGATTTTTTAAACTAGGATTAATTCTTTGGGGATGGCCTATTGCTTTCATTCCCCACCAAAGTGCAAGTCAGAAGAAGAATGTCTATGTTTTTATCTTTTTCTCACATGATCCTTCTTTTTCCTGGTTGGAAATTTTAAAAGGTTTTATTTTGCACACCCTTGGTGCTAAACAATATAGACATATCCCAACTGAACAAAACAACTTTCATTTGCATATGGGTGGATTTATCGAATCCCTCATCCTCTGCTGCCCTCTTCTTCTGCCTTCAATCTTTCCCAGCATTAGGGCTTTTTCCAGTCGGCTCTTCGCATCAGGTGGCAAAACCACTGGAGTTTCAGCTTCAGCATCAGTCTCCATCAGTCAGAGGATGCCATGGTTAGATAGTATCACTGACTCAGTGGACATGAATCTGAGCAAACTCTGGGAGATGGTGAAGGAAGGGAAACCTGGGGTGCTGCAGTCCATGGGGTGGCAAAGAATCAGACTTAGCAACTAAACAACAAGAACAACAATCGGATCCTTACTGCTCCTTCCTGCATCTTCATGGAAAAATCCCAAAGTGACATTATCCCACAGTGGACTGGTGATTTACAGGGAAAAGCTTAGGAACAAGAGTACCCTGAGGAAATATGGAGGTTGCCAGTTTCACCCTCTGTAAACACTGTTGGAGATAAGACCATGGGCGCTTTGTCCTCCAAAGAAATCTGCAGTCTCATTAGCCCATTTTCCAAGACTCTGTGACCTGGGAATTGCTTTTAGGTGACAATTACAAATGCTAAATTCCTTTTTTCTCCTAAGGTGCTGAGACTTAATATCTCTCATGCTAATGTCACTCTAGCTTCAGGTCCACTTCTTCTTTTTTTAAATGTGGACCATTCTTAAAGTCTTTAAGGAATCTGTCAACTACAAATTGGCACTTCCCAAGAGCACCTCCTAGCGACTGAACAACAAGAGGATTTGCCAAACGCCTCTGGAGACTGAACCCTGTGCAGCTGCAGCTGCTGACCTTCAGCAACCTCTGAGGGAGTTCAGGGCGGGGTGAGGCCCTCTGTGCTCCAGGGAATCTGGTGGAACAGAACTTTCAGTTCAGTTCAGTTCAGTCCCTCAGTCATGTCCGACTCTTTGCGACCCCGTCAGCTGCAGCATGTCAGGCCTCCCTGTCCATCATCAACTCCCAGAGCTTGCTCAAACTCACGTCCATCAAAATGGTGATGCCATTCAACTATCTCATCCTCTATGGTCCCCCTTCTCTTCCCACCTTCAATCTTTCCCAGCATCAGGATCTTTTCTAATGAGTCAGTTCTTCACATCAGGTGGCCAAAGTATTGGAGTTTCAGCTTCAACATCAGTCCTTCCAATGAATATTCAAGACTGATTTCCTTTAGGATGAACTGGTTGGATCTCCTTGCAGTCCAAGGAACTCTCAAGAGTCTTCTCTAACTCCACAGTTTAAAAGCATCAATTTTTCAGCACTCAGCTTTCTTTATAGTCCAACTCTCACATCTACACGTGACTACTGGAAAAACCATAGCTTTGATTAGACAGGCCTTTGTTGGCAAAGTAATGTCTCTGCTTTTTAGTATGCTAACTTGGTCATAGCATTAGTTATGAAAGTTTAGATCTTTAGTTAGATATTTTCAGGAACTGATTTCATGATCCAAATCCTTGCATCTCTTTGTATCTGGAAAATAACTAAATCCCTTCATAGTGACATCAGCTCCTCACAACTAGCAGAAAGCCTTTTGTAAAGTAAGCGCTCGATTGTATTGAACTCTGCCTTCACCAAAATCTTATATATTGACCTTCCACCATTGCCTCTTTGGAGCAGTTTCTCAGAGCTCTCTGATGTGCTGTCTCCTGAGCTGCAGACCTCATTTTGCCCCCAATAAAACTTAACTTGCAACTCTCCAGTTGTGCATTTTTTAGTCGACAGTATGATACGGTTTTTGTGTTTTGGTTTTTGGGGCATTAGGCATGGGGGATCTTAGTTCCCCAGCCAGAGATGGAACCCACACTCCCTGCCTTGGAGGGCAAGGTTTCAACCAATGGACCCACTGGGGAAGTTCCAGACCAGTTTTTAGATAAATAAAAGGTGAATTCAACACAGATAGCTTGAAAGCACAGCCTACCCATCACCTGCCTCTGTAAATCCCTCCTCCACCATGATAAGGGCCCTGTTCACATGAAACTTCACACAATTTTCAGAAGAGCACACAGAACAGGGGCACGTTCAAACATTTCACATCAGCTGGTTTGATGGGCTCCCAACGTCACAGTCACAAAACTGTAATTTTCAACAAGCCTATTTTGCTTTTTCCAACTTTATTACACTCTTACTTTCATGGGCTGAAAGGATGTGAGGCTATGACAGCAGCCACTTTGGTTCCAAGACTCTGCTCTATGTAATGATAACCCTGAACTAGTTATGTACCCTTGCTGAGCCTCAGTTTCCCCTTCTAGAAAATAATTTCACTAGCTCTGTTTCATTATTAATAGAGGCTTTATATTATTAGTAACTGAATTTAGCAATAAATGATCTGTGAATTCTCCTCTTCTACTCTCACAAACTGTTCTTGATATAGATGAACTACAGAAGAATTCAAGGAGGGATAAATTATAGATTAGGGGTGGAGAGTTGGAAATCACTAATTACAAATGTATCTAAAAAGGTTCCATCATTTTCCCATACAGCAGAAATTAAACATAACATTGTAAATTAAAAAAAAAAAAAAAGGGTTCCAGAGATCATAGGTGGCCATAAGCTGAATATAAACCATGTTTGTCTCCCCAGTTAATTTTAAACTACCAGAAATTAGGGATTATATATTTTTCCTTTGTATGATTTTTTAAAACTTGGCAAAAATATGGGCTCACAGCAACTATTTTCTCAGCCTTGGAGTTACTATAAAGTAAAGGAAGCTTGATATTAATATATACAGAATATGAAGTATTTTGGTAGAGTTCGCCACATGCCACATTGGCATTTATTTGCTTTGTAGTATTGGTTGGTATCTTTAAAGGGGATGTGATAAACTTTAAAGGGGATGGGAAATATTCGAGTAACGAACAATACAGTAAAAAGAAAAAATGAGCAGGGGATTCGGCAACCTGAGTCATGGCTCAGGACCTGCAGCGTAAACATAGTGGTGTAATGTTGGAAAAGCTGCTTAAACTCTCTGAACATCCATTTCTGTAAAACGCAGGGATGGGACTAGATGAGTCTGTAAGTTCACTTACAGCTCTAAAACTGATTCCAAGAGAGATAAAGACTCCAACAGGAGAGAAAAAAGGGCCCAGGAGGTGGCCAAGATTGAGCCATCTGGGGTGGTGACAGACAGTCCCCTCGGGAGTTCTCACACACGCCCTTCAGAAGATCTATGAGCCTTCTGAAATAGCAGGATACTTTGTACAAATGGTGATATGTCAGCATGGAAAGTGCAATGTAAGGTGAAAAAGCACATTCAATTATGTAATACACGCTTATATCTTTGGAAAGCCAACACATGCCTGTAGTTTTTGTAATGGAAACTATAGAAAATACAGCTTGGTAACATTTTTTCTGCTGCCATGACTTCCCAACACATGCAAATCTCAAGGAGGTGGCAAGGTGGGGAGGAGGGAGAAAATCAGACTCTTCAAGGAGGTGGGAAACTTTCATGCTCACCCGAAGGAGCTGCAGGTTCAAAAAGACTGGGAGACACAAGTTTAGGGAGTCACTGCCTTAACAAATCCATCAAGCGAGTCCTTCCAATTTCGTGATTAAGGTCTCCAGAGAAGTGAAATAAAAGAAAAACACTTGGGTTTTACTCAATTTTTTCCCTCCCTGGTTTCATACAAACAAACAAAAAAGGGGAAAGCCATACAACGTAGAGCCATTCTGGCTAATTCTTAACTGCAAAGGTCAGTGCCAGCCAGTACCACACACAATCTGGTTACGCTGCATCAGGACCCACGGTTGATATTTATTTCCCTTCTCTCTCTGCTTCGGATTCAAGCGACCCTGTGAGGATATCCTGGTCTCAGAAAATAGAACCTCCACCACCCTCTCCTCCCTGCAAACCTTACTGAACCGTGTTATTATGGTGCCTATGAAGTCTGGGTTTACAGTGGTCAGCTGGGGAGAGAGTTAATTTTGGAGAATCTGTCTCCCAGTGGCTCAGTATTGCAAAGCCACTCTCCTGCCCTCTTGTATAGCGAGAGAATTGTGGACTCACCACGTTCTTGTGCTGGAAAAAGTCTTAGCAGGCAAGATACGCAATACCCTTGGGGATTCGTCTACTCTCAGAAAACACACCCATTCAGTACAGTATTTCACTCCAAATTATTTCATGAACGCTTTCTGCCTACAGCTCTAATTAAGAAGTGCTAAATAACATGGCTGGTTAAAGATTAAATAAGATGCTCTGGAGCATTTTCCCCCAGCCCTGATTTTTTTTTTTTTTAAACACAGTAACAACACTCAGAAACCAGAATGTTTAGTAAAGACAGATGGTACACCACTGGACTGTGGTTCAAGGATTGGCCCATGAATCATGTTTGTTTATTACTTATGTAATACGATCTTAAAACTGAAGGTTCCACCAGACTACAAAACATAATAGATGTAAAATTCCAAAGAAAGGTGCCAAACCATGTTATGAAGATTTTGAAAGTAAATGGCCTCAAGAACCTCCGAGCCAATCTTGGGATTCTCAGCTACACTGAGGACACAGAAGAAGGGTCAGGGAACACAGACAAGAGCGAGCAAAGATTCCTTGATGGGGAGGGACATTGTGTTGCCAAGTCGTCCTGCATTCAGGCAGCTACTCTCTAAGCCTGAGCTAGGCAGAAAAAAATCCCTCAGAGAGCAGAGAAAGTGCTTCCCAAGGCTGAGAGACTTAGAGTGTGTGTGTGTGTGTGTGTTTCTCAGTCGTGTCCAACTCTTTGGAACCCCATGAACTGCAGCCCACCAGGCCCCTCTGTCCATGGAATTCTCCAAGCAAGAATACTAGAGTGGGTTGCTATTCCCTTTTCCAGGGGATGTTCCCAACCCAGGGATTGAACCCAGGTCTCCTGCATTGTAGGCGGATTCTTTACCCCCCAGGAAAGCCCTGAGAGAGACTAATTCACTCTTGAGAAAGCTGAAATTGACACTGGCTAGAACTCCTATCAGGTAGGAATCGATACCAACTGTTTTGGAGGCAAAACCAGGAGAGTGTTGTCTTGCCATCCACATCAGCCTCGGGCAAGGGATGTATGAGTGTTCCTTGGAAGAGCTGTGGTCCCTGACACACACAGTGAGCCAGTATGAAGACTGCCTGGGTTCTGTCCAATAGAGCCACTTGGAGGAGTTTGAAGAGGCATTTTACTGTGTGTGTAGGGCCTGAGGAAGGAGTCCCAAGTGACCATCAGAACAGAGAAATAAGAGAAGCATGCTACAGGGACAAGGGAACTGTAGGAGAAAAAGAAACAGTGAGAAAGCTCTGAAGAGTCTGGGAACATGACATCTCAAGGGAAAAAGGCATCTGCTAGACCAGAGTGAGACCAAACAATGAGAGGACTGGTTTGAGTCAGAGCTGCCCCATGCATCGCCTCTCCCTGTCTTTCTCCCAGGACCTGGTAGGGTTGAAACAACAGCTCTCAGGACGGAGGTGGGGGATGCAAAATAGGAGGTGGAGGGAAGGAAGGACCACAGCTCTTTATCTCACTGCAAGCTTCCATCCTGAAGTCAGCCCAAGCTCCGAGAAGCAAGGTTGGAGAGAGAAAAAGGAAGATTTAATAGTAAGTAAAGTTCAGAGTTTTGAGTATCATCCAAGACTGGATTTTCTAAGTTTTTTGCATCTGGATAATGATTGTAACTTAGTGAACATAGATCTTCTGTTTCTTAAGAATTAGTAGACAATTATGGGTTGCTAGAGCATTCATCGGAGAAGGCAATGGCACCCCCACTCCAGTACTCTTGCCAGGAAAATCCCATGGGCGGAGGAGCCTGGTAGGCTGCAGTCTGTGCGGTCGCTGAGTCAGACATGACTGAGCAACTTTACTTTCGCTTTTCACTTTCATGCATTGGAGAAGGAAATGGCAACCCACTCCAGTGTTCTTGCCTGGAGAATCCCAGGGATGGCGGAGCCTGGTGGGCTGCCGTCTTTGGGTCGCACAGAGTCGGACACGACTGACGCGACTTAGCAGCAGCAGCAGCAGCAGCGCATTCATGCGGGGCTTCCCCAAGGGCTCAGTGGGAAAGAATCCACCTGTAATACAGGAGGCACAAAAGATGTGGGTTCGATCCTTGGGTCAGGAAGATCCCCTGGAAAAGGAAATGGCAATCCATTCAAGTATTCTTGCCAGGAAAATTCCATGGACAGAGGAGTGTGGCGGGTCGACAGTCCACGGGGTCACAAAAAGTCAGACATGACTGAGGATACCTGCATTTTCATATATATAACATTAGAGGATTCAGGCAGGAGATAAAACTGTAAAGAGAAAGTGAGAGAAAAATGACTGCATTTTTCCTGAAATTTGAGGTATGCTTTTCAATATGCTAGTTACACTTGTTTTCAAAAATACAAGCTCTAAAACCCTGCAGAGTAAACCATCTCCCAGAGAAAACAACTCAGCCACAGAAAATATATGGGTTTAACACCTCTATAAGATAATGAACTGACTTCTTTTCTCTGTGGCACCAACAATAGCATGTGCCTGGCACGTGTCTTGAGACTTTTAAATTCTTTCCTAATATTACTCAATTTCTCTCTTGTATGTCACACCCTGAGGACTGTGCCAGATTTCTTAGCATAAAAAGCAACTGGAGTCTTTTTCAATTCACTGTTCACTCTTTAATAAGACACCTGCACAAAATGATCGATTTTGATCATGCTATCCTAATCTTAATTTGTCCAAATAAAGATCTTAATTTTCTATTGTGAATGCAGCCATGAAATAAAAGACGCTTGCTTGCTCCTTGGAAGAAAAGCAATGACAAAGCTAGACAGCATATTAAAAATAGAGACATTACTTTGCCTACAAAGGTCTGTAGAGTCAAAGCTATGGTTTTTTCAGTTGTATGGATGTGAGAGCTAGACAATAAAAAAGACTGAGCACCGAAGAATCCATGCCTTCTAAGTGTGGTGCTGGAGAAGACTAGTCCTTTGGACAGCAAGGAGATCAAATCAGTTAATTCTAAAGGAAATCAGTCCTGGATATTCATTAGAAGGACTGATGCTGAAGCTGAAACTCCAATACTTTGGCCACTTGACGTGAAGAACTGACTCATTTGAAAAGACCCTGATGCTGGGGAAGATTGAAGGTGGGAGGAGAAGGGGACGACAGAGGATGAGATGGTTGGATGGCATCACCGACTCAATGGACATGAGTTTGAGCAAACTTCGGGAGATGGTGAAGGACAGGGAAGCCTGGGAAGCTGCAGTCCATGGGGTCAGGAAGAGTTGGACATGACTAGGCAACTGAACAACACCACATTTGTAGTTAAAAACCATCCCACAAAGAAGCTCCAGCCCAGGTGGCTTCATTGGTGAAAAGCAACCAAGCATTTAACAAAGAAATAATACCAATCCTACATAAATTTTTCCAGAAAATTAAAGGAATACCTCCAAATTTATTATCTGAAGCCAGTGTTACTCTGATGCCAAAACCAGACAAAGACATTGCAAGGAAAAAAGTAAGGCAACATAAAAAGCCACAAGTCTACATGTCTCATGAGCAAAGATAAAAATCATAAGCAGAAGTTTAATAAACTGCAATAAAGCATACAAAGGATAATACATCAAGACCAAGTGGGGTTTGTCACGGCAGTAGAAAGTTAGTTTAATATTAGAAAGTCAATCAGTCAGTGTAATTTACCGTATTAACAAATTTAAAAAGAAAAATCATACGATTATCTCAGCGAGCAAATCTTATACAGAGGAATAAAAATTAAAGTTTCTAGACTTCTCGTCAGAAATTATTTAATTCATAAGTCAATGAAGTAACATCCTTAAACTGCTGAAATTAAAAACAAAAACCTGCCAATTTAGAATTCTATACTGAGCGAAAATATCTTTCAAAAATGAAGGAAAAATAAGACATTTTCAGACAGACACAAACCAAGAGTATTTATCACCAGTACACCTAAACTTGAAGAAATATTAAAGCCTTCTGGGTGGAAGCAAAATAATACAACATGGAAACTGAAATGTACACAAAGGAATGAAGAGCCCTGGAGATGGTATATATGTAAGTAAATAAAAAGAATGTTTTTCTTTTGTAAAAATTTATCTTAAAGCAATTAACTGTTTAAAAGAAAAGCAGTTTAACAGTATATAGTCAGGTTTATAACCTATGTAAAAGTAAAATGTGTAGCAGCTATAGCCCAAAGTAGAGGATGGGTAAAATGAAAGGATATGCTTCTAAGATTGATACATAATATGAGAAGTAATTTCATTTGACTTTAGCCTGTGGTAAGTTCGGGACACATATTATAAACCTTAGAGCAATCCTCTTTCCCTACTTCCCACCTCAACCACATACAAAAGGACATAACTAATTAGCTGAGTTAATATTAAATGGAATACTAAAAACTACTTAATGCAAAAAAAAGAGAAAAACAGAATTAAAAAACAGTTTAGACGATAAAGAGCAAATAGCAAGATAGTTGATTTAAGTCCAATCAACTCAATAACTACATCAAATGCAAACAGTCCAAACACCCCAATTATAGGGCAGAGATTGTCAGACTTTAAGACCCAGGAGAAGGAAATTGCAATCTACTCCAGTACTCTTGCCTGGAAAAGTCCATGGACAGAGGAGCCTGGCGGGCTGAAGTCCATGGGGTTACACAACTGAGCATGCGGGCAGAGGGTGGAGGGAGAGGGGTTGGTAACAACCAACTGGTAGAATTAAAAAACAAAAAAAGGACCCAATACTATGTTTCGATAATAAATTCATTTTTATTATTAAGACACATATAGGTTAAAAGTAAAACTTCAGAAAAAGATGTATCATGTAAATAGTAAAGAAAGCTGGAACAGGAATACAGGGAGAAGGTCACTGGTGTATGGCCCACGTAGGGCACGCTCTCTCAAAAGTGCCATGAGCAGGTTAGGCAAGGGTTGTCATTTCTAATGTAGATTTGACCTTCAGATTTTTTCAAACAAAAGGGGCCTATTTTCTTCACAGTAAACTTAAAAGATTTTATTTGTTAAAAACAAGATAACAGGCCCCAAATGGAGTCATCGTCCTATGCCCACATTACCAAACCAAGACTTGAATACTTAATTATAGTCTCAGCCTCTCCCAGGAAAGGAATTCTAAACCATTCAGCCTGGAATCACCCTAGTTATCACGAGTGAGGTTATGTGTCTGATAGACCCTAGCTGTTCCCTGGAGAGAGATGACCCTGCCGTAAACAGTCAGCTCTTCGCCAGTGTAACTTCTCTGTGCTGCCCACTTCTGCCAGTACGCCTTTCATTCTTTAGCGCTCCTGCGGGCATTTCTCTGCTTGCCAGATGGGAGACTGCCTGATTTATGCATCACTGAATAAAGCCATTAGCAGCCTTACATTTACGCAGTTGAATTATGCTTTTTAAACACATTCTAAGCCCTCTCAATCTACTTATGCTAATACGGAGGTGGCTCTTGTGCTGTCATGGTTTTAAACTGTTTTTCACGGAGTTAGATTCCATGCTTCTCATGTCCACCCTATCCTAACATAAACCTTGCACACACTAAACGAAGAGATGCATATTTATAATTCTCATAACTAGTAATGGCAAAATATCACACTCATGAAATTGACCCCAAAGGTGTATATTTATTAATTGGGATTAGTGATTATGGGCAAGTGTCTCAGGGAAGGCCAAGTTCATCTTCAAGAGGTATAAGTGGAACATGGTCCCCTAATATTCTCAATACTGCTGTAGCCAATTTTAACCTCAGAAAGACATTTTAGAAAAGACCAATTTACATCTTTAAAACAGCCAAACACAACCTGTTAGCCATTCTGTAGTCCAAGGCCATTTGAGTGACTCATACTTACCAGGAAAGAAAAGAATATGTTTTTTATTTTAATTTTCAACATATGCCTGTTATCAGATGACTAAGTAAAGCTTCATGAGCTGAGAAACTGGCATTTAGCCTAAGTATTCTCTGCAATAGGTTCCAAAGGTCAGAAGAAACTGGTATGAAATATTGTCTTATGGAGAATGGTTTAGAAATCTTGGATGAGTCCGGATGTTATAAGCTCTACTTATTCATGTTGGAGGAAACCTTTATTTTACATGAAGGAAACTAATTGTCAAAATTCACTTACCAAAACTCAGATATGTACAGCAATCTTGTCCTATGACTTCATACTCTGCAACCCCTGTACTCAAAGTTGGTAGAGGAAAAAAATGCAAGTTTGCCAATTATAGGTTACACATTGTAACTGATTTTAAAACAGTCTTGTTTGCAGGGACAGTCATTCAAAATCCAAATTACCTTCCAGGGATCTTTTATTTCCTAAGTACATGAGAACTAAGATGCTTTCTCCTACACCCGAATGTCAGCAGAGAAAGAGGAGATCTCTTGAAAGGAGAGGACTTCTTGGATTTACCAAGCTGGTGTAACTGCACCCTCTTGACTGGTATGACTTGTAAACAATTCCTTCACGACAGTCAGGGTCCAGTAGTTCTCACTGATAGCATGGTGCTCATCTGGGCTCTTGCTCGCAAGGCCAGTCCTCTGAGCCTGGCTGCAGCTCCCTCTGGAACCATACCTTGCACAACCACTCCATGACTTCACTGCAACACAGTTACTTTGATCCCTGGCATGCTTGCCCCTCTTTAGCTCCCTAGTCACTATCCTTATCCCATGTAAAACATTCTACATCCCCTCAGGTCTCAAATAAATCACAAAGATAACTTGCACAACCTAAGCCATTTCTAGTAAATAAATTAGATGCCCCCTTGGCTGCCAACCATGCTCACCATAAAGGGAAAAAGGGTCTTGCTCTGAGATCTTCCTCAGGTGCCCTTTTGCTAATTTTGCTGTATGCTCCATTATCCATTACATTCTATCCTGTGACAGCTAATGATAATGTATGACAAAATCCAACACCTATTCACAATTAAAAAAAAAAAGCAACCTAGAAATACTATGACTCAACAGGAACTTTTTCATCTTAATAAAGAGCACATACAAAAGGCTAAGGCTAAAGCTAAGTCACATCAGTCGTGTCCGACTCTGTGCAACCCCATAAACGGCAGCCCACCAGGCTCCACCGTCCCTGGGATTCTCCAGGCAAGAACACTGGAGTGGGTTGCCATTTCCTTCTCCAATGCATGAAAGTGATAAGTGAAAGTGAAGGCGCTCAGTCATGTCTGACCCTCAGCAACCCCATGGACTGCAGCCTACCAGGCTCCCCCGTCCATATGATTTTCCAGGCAAGAGTACTGGAGTGGGGTGCTGTTGCCTTCTCCAGCACATACAAAAAGTTCCACCTAAAATCATACTTAATGGTAAAAGGGTAAAAACTTTCTCCCTAACATTAGGGAAAAGAATCTCCACTCTTTCCACTTTTATTCAATATAGTGCTGGAAATTTCAGCCAGCAAAATAAGATAAGAATGGAAAAGAAATGGCATATGTATTGGAATGGTAGAAATAAAACTGCCTCTATAAGCAGATGACATGATGATCTATATAGAAAATCCTAAGAAATCTATTAAAAAAAAACAACTTCCTAGATATTTCAAGTGAGATCACCAAGTCCTCCGATATAAGTACACAAAACTCAGCACTTCTATGTAGGAGAAACAGATACATGAAAACTAAAATTAAATGTACAATACTGTTTATAATTGTTCAAGTAAAAATAAATACTTAGGCAAAACTCTAACAAAACAGGTATAAGATTTATATGCTGAAAATGATAAAATGCTGATGAAATAAATTAAAGATTTAAATAAATGAACAGTTATTTCATGTTCATAGATTGGAAAAGCCAACACAGTGAAGAAAAGCAGAAAAACAGAGGAAGACAAAAATAAGTATAAAGAACAAGGGCAAAAGACAGAAAAAAGGAGCCCTTATGGTATATATTTATCCCATTATGTCTCACCAGTATCAGAAATGAAACAGGAGACATCACTGCAGATCCTATGGACGTTAAATGGATAATAAGGAATGAACTGATTTATGCCCATAAATTTGATAATCTAGATGAAATGGACCAATTCCTAGAAAGAACCAATCTACCAAAACTCATATAAGAACAAACAATCTGAGAAAGCCTATATCTACTAAAGAAATTGAATCAATAATTAATAACCTTTCAGAACAGAAATCACCAGGCCCAGATGGATTCACTGGTGAATTCTACCAACATCTAAGGAATATCAATTCTTTTACAATCATTTTCAGAGGACAGAAACAGAAGGAATACTTCTTAGCTCATTCTATAAGGCCAGCCTCTCCCTAACACCAAAATTAGAACAAAACATTATAAGAAAAGAAAACTACAGGCCAACGGCCCTCCTGAACACAGATGCAAACTCCTCACCAAAATATTAGCAAACCAAATCCAGCAAGGTATACAAAGAATTATGCTCCACGATCAAGTGAGATTTATCCCAGGTATGCAAGACTGCTTTCAACATTAAAAAAATCTATTGGTATAATTCATCACATCAACAGACAGAAAAATCACATGATCACCACTTTATAGAGGCAAACAAAGCATTTGCTGAACTCCAACACCCATTTATGACTAAATTTCTCAGTAAAGTAGGAATAGAGGGGGACTGCCTAATCTTGATAAAGTGAAAGTGTTAGTTACTCAGTCCTAAAAATCTACAGCTAACAGCACAATTAATGGTGAGAATTCGAAGCTTTCCACTAAGATCAGGGACAAGACACGGATGTTTTGCCACTTTTCAACACTATATAGGAGGTCATTACAAATGCAATGAGTCAAGGAAAGGACATAAAAGGTATATTCATTGGGAAGGAAGAAATAAAACACTCTTATTTGCAGATTACATCATAATCTGGGTTTTCTACAAATCCAAAAGAACTGACAAAATCCTCCTGTAACTAATAAGCAGTTATAGAAAATTTGCAGGATACAAGGTTAATACACAAAAGGCAATTTGTTTCCTATATACCAACAATGAAAACAAATAGAATGTGAAATTAAAAACACAATACCACTTACACTGAAAAAGTAAAAGTGTTAAGTCATTCAGTCCCTATGGACTGTAGCCCACTAGGCTCCTCTGTCCATGGAATTTTCCAAGCAAGAATACTGGAGTGAGTAGCCATTCCCTTCTCCAAGGGATCTTTCTGACCCAGGGACTGAACCTGGGTCTCCAGCATTGCAGGCGGATTCTTTGCTGTGTGAGTCACCAAGGAAGCCCAGCTATTCACGTTAGTGCCCCTAAAAATGAAATACTTGGGTATGAACCTAACAAAATATGTGTAAGGTCTAGGTAGAGAAAAAATGGAAAACTCTGATGTGTGGAATTTTAAAAAGAACTAAACAAATTAAACAAATTCATATTCACAGATTTGAAGACAATATTATCAGCACATCAGTTCTTCCCAACTTGATCTATAGATTCAATGCAATCCCAATTCGAATCCTAGCAAGTTAAGAACAAACTGATTCTAAGGTTTACAGTGAGACGCAAAAACAAACAAAACCTCAGAACACTCGACCCAATGCTGAAGGAAAGTAGCAAAGTTGTAAAACTTATACAACCTGATATTAGGACTTACTTTAAAGCTACAATAATCAAGACAGTGTGGTACTGACGAAAGAACAGACAAATAGGCCAAGGGCATAAAATAGCCCAGAAGCAGAAACAGAAATACTTCTAAATATTTCTGGGCTTTCTAAAATAGAGAGCCCAGAAATAGACCCACATAAATATAGTCAAGTAATCTTTGGCAAAGGAGCAAAGACAAAACCACGGAGCAAAGAAAACCTCTTACTAGACAACCACACTCCAAAAGAGAGAATCTAGACTCAGGCCTTTCACCCTTCATAAAAACTGACTCACAGTGTTCACAGATCTAGATGTAAAATGTAAAATTATAAAACTCCTAGAAGGTAACACCGAAGAAAATCTAAATGACCCTGGGTATGGTGATGACTTTTCAGATACTACACCAAGTACAAGATCCATAAAAGAAATAATTGATAAGCTGGACTTCACTAAAAGTAAAAAACTTCTGTTCTGTGCAAGGCAATATAAAGAGAATAAGAGAGCAAGTGACAGACTGGCAGTATTTGAAAAAGACACATCTGATAAAGGACTGTTATCCAAAATCTGCAAAGAACTCCTCAAAATTCAACAGTAATAAAACAAGGGGGAATTCCCTGGTGGTCCAAATGCTTAGGACTCACTTGCACTGACTTGGCCTCGTTTCAGTTCCTGGTTGGGGAACTAAGATCCTGCAAGCTTCTCAGCGCAGTCCCTCCCACACCCAAGGAAGAAAAAGAAAACAACTCCATTCTATGTGTGTGTAACTGAATCACTTTGCTGTACTGCAGAAATTAACAACATTGTAAATAAACTATACTTGAATAAAATAAATTTTGGAAAGGAAACAAATAACTCAGTTAAAAAATGAGCCAAAGACTTCAACAGATAACTCACCAAAGAAACTCTACAGAGAAGCATGTGGAAGGATGCTTTACGTCACATGTCATCAGGGAAATGTAAATGAAAACAACGAGATACTTATCAGAAAATAGGCCAAAATCCAGAACACCGGCACATCAAATGCTGACAAGAATATGGGGCCAAAGAAACTCTCACTGCCATTGGGAATAGAGAATGGTACCTCCACTCTGGAGGTTCCCTGATGGCTCAGAGGTTAAAGCGTCTGCTTCCAATGCGGGAGACCGGGGTTCGATCCCTGGGTCGGGAAGATCCCCTGGCGAAGGAAATGGCAATCCACTCCAGTATTCTTGCCTGGAGAATCCCTTGGACGGAGAAGCCTAGTTGGTTATAGTCCACGGGGTCGCAAAGAGTCGGACACGACTGAGCGACTTCACCACCTTCACCTCCACTCTGGAAGACAGTTTGGCAGTGTCTTACAAAATTAAACACATGCTTATCACGCTGCTGCTGCTGCTGCTAAGCCGCTTCAGTCGTGTCCGACTGTGCGACCCCAGAGACGGCAGCCCACCAGGCTCCCCCATCCCTGGGATTCTTCAGGCAAGAACACTGGAGTGGGCTGCCATTTCCTTCTCCAATGCATGAAACTGAAAAGTGAAAGTGAAGTCACTCAGTCGTGTCCAACTCTTGCGACCCCATGGACTGTGACCCACCAGGCTCCTCCATCCATGGGATTTTCCAGGCAAGAGTGCTGGAGTGGGGGTGCCATTGCCTTCTCCGCATGCTTACCATATGACCCAACAATTATGCACCTTGGTATTTACTTAAAGGAGTTGAAAATGTATGTCTACACAAAAACCTGGCCATAGACTTCATAAGAGTTTTTTTCATGATTGCCAAACTTGGAAGCAGACAAGATATCCTTCTGTAAGTCAATGGATAAATAAACTGTGATACATCCAGACAACAGAATATTATTCAGCACTAAAAAGAAATGAGCTACTTCGGCATAAAAAGACATGGAGGAACCTTAAAGGCACACTGCTAAGTGAAAGAAGCCTTGCTGAAAAGCTGATATACTGTATGATTCCAACTATGTGACATATGGAAAAGGCAAGACTATGAAGGCAGTGAAATGATCTGTAGTTGCTGGGCAGAGTGGAAGGTGGGAAGATGAACAGGCAGAGAACAGGATTTTTAGAGCAGTGAAAACACTCTGTATGATAATATAATGATGGATATGTCAATTATTAGATCAGACATATAGCATGCACACCACCAAAAAGGAACCCCAAGGTAAACTATGTATTTCTATAGATGCAACCTCAGTTTTTAAAAAAGTGTCACTTTAATGATTGCCTGATCATGGCGGGCAGAGAAGGCAACGGCAACGCACTCCAATACTCTTGCCTGGAGAATCCCAGGGACGGGGGAGCCTGGTGGGCTGCCGTCTATGGGCACAGAGTCAGCCACCACGGAAGCAACTTAGCAGCAGTAACAGCAGCAGATTATGGGGGGAGGCTATGCACGTGTTGGGGCAGGAGACAGATGAAGAATTTCTATACTTCCCTCTAAATTTTGTTCTAAACCTAAAACTTCTCTTAAAAAAACAAAAGTCTCTCTCAAAAAAAAAAAAGAATTCTTAGACATGACACCAAAAGCATGTTCTATTAAACATTTTTGATAAACTGGACTTCTTTAAAATTAAAACTTTTGCTCTCTGAAAGACCTTGCTAAGAAGATTAAGAGACAAGCTACAGACCAGGAGAATGGTATTTGTAAGCCATATATCTCACACTGGACTCAGATGTAGAATATATAAAGAAAGAACAGAACTCAACAGTAAAGAAACAAAATTTAATTAGAAAATGGACAAAAGACACGAAGAGCCATTTCACTGAAATGATATAAAGATGGCAAATAAGCATGAAAAGATGATTATCTGCAGCAATTGCTAAAAAATACAAATTTCCAAACCCTCACTCAAAACTCACTGCTCTAGAAATTTCTTGCTTTTTAAATTTTTAAATGGTCAAAAATACACATAACATAAAATTCACCATCTTAACCATTTTAAAGTATAGCATTGAGTGGTGTTAAGTACATTCACATTGTTGTACAACCAGTCTCCAGAATTCTCATCTTGCAAAACTAAAATTCTATACTCATCAAACAAAAAGTCTCCATGCCACCAGCCCCTAGCAACTACCATTCTACTTTATGATTGTATAAATCTGACTGTTCTAGGTCCTTATATAATATCCGCAGGATTCATCTGTGTAGTAGTGTGGGTCAGAATTTCCTACCTGTTTAAGGTTGAAAAATATTTCATTGTGAGTATATACCACATTTTGTTTCTTCCCTTCATCCATAGATTGATACTTGGGTTCCTTCTACCTTATAGCTCCTGTGAACACAGTTGCTATGAACATCATCGTACTGGTCTGGCATTTTTGAGGGTGTACCCCTGGAATCTGCATGTTTAACAAGCTCCTCTGGGGCTTCTGATGCACCTTGAAGTGTGAACCACACTGCAGTGCAAGATTTCCCAAAGCATAGAAGGAGAAAATTTTTTGGTAACCCTCAGACACACTATTAGATAGATCAAGCTCACACATGATAAAGTCAGTCTTTTTTCACTTTTACGAATCATTCTGTTTCGGTCAAGAGAAAGCATTGGCTTGGTGTTATTTGTCTTGAACAACTAATTCTAATTTCCCTTTTTAACAAAGAGACAACAGTCTTCCTATTCCAAGCCTTCAGATCCTTCAGCAGGCAATAATAGGTTGAACATATTAACAATGTTCTGTTTTGTTGTATTTGTGCCCATTCCTTTCTGTAAATTTCAAGTGGGTTTCATCTATAATGATACAGAGTGGCTTCAATAAATCTATTTAACATTTATGCTTAAATCAAGAAACATTTTTAAGCAAATAATATGGCCAGAGCTGGGCTTCCCTGGTGGCTCAGCAGTAAAGAATCTGCCTGCAATGCAGCAGGAGATACACGCTGGATCCCTGGGTGGGGAAGATCGCCTGGAGGAGGAAGGCACGGCAAAGCCACTCCAGTATTCTTGCCTGGGAAATCTCGTAGACTGCGGAGCCTGGTGGGCTACCTACCGTCCATGGGGTCACAAAGAGTCAGATATGACTGAAGTGGCAGCACACACCGCCAGAGTTATGTGAATACAGCAAGATCTGAACAGTCAGATGCCAGCAAATGAAGCTTGGGAAACACTGCTCAGAGGGACGTTAACGTTTGGATCTTGCTCTCAACCTTCCACACGTGGAAGACGCACCTGTCCAAGGCATCCAGTAGATGGATCCTATGGCACAGACGCAAAGTCACCTGTCAAATAAAGGCTGAGAATGAGGAGAAGGCATCCCCAGCAACCTCTGAAGCTAGAAAATCGTTCCCTAAACTTTACAAGTGTCAGATAGTGATGCTCTCTGTATTTCCTGGATTGACTCTCTCTCTCTTTCCTTCTGTGTGTGTGTGTGTGTGTGTGTGTTCACTAAGCTGCTTCAGTCATGTCAGACTCTTTGTGACCCCATGGACTGTAGTCCACCAGGCTCCTCTGTTCATGGGATTCTCCAAGCAAGAACGCTGGAGTGGCTTGCCATGCCCTCCTCCCGGGGTTTTTCCTGACCTAGGGATGCAAGCCGCATCTCTCTTCCCTTAGAGTTGAGTAAAATTATTTAAAAACATTAGCCTGTCTGGACTGTGATAAGAGACCATCTAGGAGCAGAAGTAAGCATGTCCCAAGCACTGTTCTCTTCCCTTAGAGTTGAGTAAAATTATTTAAAAACATTAGCCTGTCTGGACTGGGATAAGAGACCATCTAGGAGCAGAAGTAAGCACGTCCCAACCACTGTGACTGGAATTAGAGACACCCAAGAAAAATGTGAAGACAGTAGGCAACTTCTTCGCATGTAGAAACAGTCTTAGAATTTTATCTACCAGTAATGTGGCAGGTTTCATGCTTAGATAATAGGAGGCTGTGCCTAATAATAATACCCGAGCTAATGATAGTGGCCACCACTACATAGCTTATATACCAGTCAGGACCCCCCTTTTCCCATTCAACTCTCACAACATTCTAAAGGCTGGCAGTTATGTCTATTTCATGACTGAGGCAACTCAGAGAGGTGAAGAGACTAACTTAAGTCACACAGTTAAGACTCAAGCCTGCTGGGCTTCCAAACTGCCCCATCACAAGTCATCGTTTTGTGACCTTGGCTTCAAGTGCAACTGCAGGTTTCTCTTCTTCCTGGTTTCAGAGGCAGAGACTCAAGAACAACTTCCAGGCAACTGCTCAGATGCCACAGTTCTGGAGCCCCACCTATATAGGTCTATGAACATCTGTAGGACTTCATTAAATTTTCTGCTTATTTGAATTTGAATGCTCTCAAAATCTGGTTTCTAGTTACCACTAGAGTTGGCAGCACAACAGAAAAATGAAAAGGGACTTTCCTTTCCTGTGTCTGCTAGGGTCGTTTGTCCTGGCCATAGCCTCGTGAAGACAGGAGGAAGGAAGCGAGTGGTGAACAGCTGAAACTTTACGGACAGCAGAAGACACTGGCAGATAGGTGTGTAAAAAGCAACCTCTTTTCAGTTATTTCAAAAGGTTTCCAGAGCCTCATAAGTACAGGAACGCATGACCCTCAGGAGAAACTTCAAAACTTCTCCTCGAGCACTGATGCATTTTTAAGAGAAAAATCAAGCATGCTGTCCTAAAAAACAAAACTTACAGATTACACACCCACCTAGGCCAGCTTGTTAAACTTATTTTAAACCCTTGAAGTTTTGAAAATAGTTCAGAAGATTTAGGGGGTAATTTAGTGGGTTTCTTACCCTCAGAGAACATCTGAGAACATTTTCTCTAATAATAAAGGGAAAAGTACATACAGTTGTGTAAACCACAAATGCTCCACGAGTACGTGAGTGAAGCAGCAGCTCACAAGTTTGAAAAAAATCAGTTTCCCTGGTGCTTGCTTGAGGTCAGTGATGTGGTCCCAGAGCGTGGCAAAAGGCAGTTCTTGAGCTGGAAGCATTCCGTGTGGGAGACTCTATCGCAGAAGCATGTAAAGAGAACACACATGTACACTCTGTGGGCTTGCAGGCTCAGAGGGGAGGTCCCCTGTGATTGCTTTTACTTTTCTTGAACGCTGGCACAGAACTGGTCAAAGAGCAGGGGATGTCCGCTGCTCACCAGCAAAACGACACGCGGGGCCGGGCAGGGGTGGGAGGGCAGGAATGAAAGGTGATTCTGAAGTTTTGGGAGAACCTTGGCAAAAAAAAAAAAAAAAGCTATGACACAAACAGACCGGACGTGTGTCTCTGTTGCAAGAGCAGCAGTTAGGGCGCCTCCAGTTAACAGAGCAGGAAAAGCGCAGAAGGACGCTAAGGAGGAAGAGCCTCAAGGGTGCTCCAGCGCCGAGCTTCAACTCTTAACGCGGGCGAATCACCCGAGGACCTCCGTTAAAATGCATATTCGGATCCCCTCGGGCGATGTTGGGCCCACGCGTCTGCGTTTCTAACAAGCTCCCAGACTATACACCTATCGCTGATCCGCGGACCAAACTTTGAGTAGCACGGGGTTTACTCATTGCCCTGAGGATAATCTGGGTTAGAGAACGTCCTGAATTAGAGGTAAAGGGGTTCTCTGAAGAGAACAAGAAAATTAAAAGGGACAACGATAGGAACAATCTGAATGGGCAAGGATGGGGGCTGAAACCTGGCCGGAAGAAGCACCACAGTCTCCAAAGCCTTTTATTCCGAGCAGTTTCTGGAGGGATGGGAGGAAGGAGGCGCTCACCCTCTGACTCTAGAAGAAAACGTCGCGAGGGCTGGGCTGGCGATCTTTGCGAAGGGCCAAGAGACGCGCCCCGAGGCTGCTAGACCCGCAGCCTGCGCGGGGCCCTCGAGCCTGGGGTCTCTGGGGCCTAGGCCCGTCTGCCCTTACCTGCGCTCCCCCTGGTCCGTGTAGAGGTTAAGGAAGAGGCCCTCCCTGGCGTCCTGGCTCACTGGGCCGGAGAAGCTGAGCTGTAGCTCATAGAGGCTCCCGGGCTGCAGGGCTTCTCCGAGCTCCAGCACCAGGTACTGCATGTCCACCGCGAACCACATGTCCACTACAGATAACCGGCCCGCGGTGGCGTCTCCAGCGTCCGGGGACAGGGGTCCGTGCACCTCCGCGCTCTCACAGTCCAGGAAGAGGCTGTGTAGCAGCAGCCGCGCGGTGGCCGCGGTGCAGCGCACCGTGATGTTCACGCGGCCAGTGAAGCGCAACGCCGACGCCGAGAGGTCGTCCGGCCGCAGCCGGGGCCACAGCTCCAGCTCGTAGTGCAGCGGCACGAGCCAGGGCGGCAGGCGCAGCTGGTCCCAGGGCCCCGGAGGTCGCCAGGTGGGCTGGGTGGCCGCCACGTCGGGCTCCGGAGTGGGGCCGGGCCGCGAGGTCGGCTCCTGCCTGCCGGGGAGGGCGGGCGCGGCAGCCGGAGCCCCGCGGTCCCGGAGCTCCGACGGCGGGGCGCGCGCGCAGTGGCCGTACAGCGAGGCGAGCACCGCGAGCGCCAGCAGGAGCGCGGCGGCCAGCCCCGCCAGCAGCAGGGCTACGGCGCGGCCCACGTAGAAGCCGGACCTGGAAGGGGGTCCCATGGCCGCGGCCCAGGCTTGGGGAGACGTGAGCGTTCAGACCCCCGGGCCTGAGCGCTCAGTGATGGATGGGACCCCTGCCCCTCCTTTCGAGCAGCGTCCCTCCCTCCTCCTCGAGGACACACGAGAGAGTGGTTGGGACCACAGCTTTCCCCTCCCAGCTAATCGGATCCAGGTCCTCTGCCCACCCACCCTCCGCCCCCTGCCAGGGCCGGGGGAGGAGGCGGACGCGCGCAAACAGGCGCGCGCGCCTCTTGGAGTCCGCAGCGAAAGACACCGCAGAAGAGGCTTTTAGAATCCGCGCGGTCGGACCAGACTGGAAAGGGGGCATCTCTGACGGGGGTATCTGGATTCATGGGATTTGTTGAGGATGCCCCGGTGTGGTACCGAGTGCTGTCGCCAAAGAGACAGTTACAGAGGACCCTCAGTTCCCTGACAGTAGTGATGCGCTTGGGGCTGCACACCTGCCGCCCCCAGCCTGGGGATTCTAGCGCTAGGAGCCGAGGTAGCGACCTCAGGACCGGGACTTTGGAGGATACGCTCTGAGATGATCCTCCAAGAGACAGTCCCTCTGTCTGAACTAACTTCCGGAACCAAATTTTTGGCCCTAAATGAGCTTTCTAGATAAGTTCGGGACTCACGCGGTCCAGGCAACAAGTGCGAGGTTGGAAACAAAAGTCCGGGGTGTCCTGGAGCCTCTTCCCAGCTTGGGAAGTGGGGCGGGAAGAGGGGACAACAGACAAACGAGCGTGGCGTCTGCGTCTCCAGGTGAAGGCTGCTTTACTTCGGGAAGAAACCAGGCATAAAGCTATATCTTGGCGCTGCAACTGCCAGGGACGGGCTTTCAGTACTGGAGCTCGGACTGGCTCCTCACACCCTGCCTGGGGCAAGAGGACGCCCTGCTTTCGAAACCCACTGGTTTCAAGTACAGGGAACGGCACAGTCCGGCGGCGGTTAGCCTTTCCACTTGAAAACAGCCTGCTGGAACTCGTTTCCAGGCGGTGCCTTGGTTAGTGAGGTCTTTGGCGTCCTGGGCATCTGTTTGCTATTTACCGGATGCTTCCTGGGGAGTTCCGCGTGCTGTGAGCCGGGTTCCCACCTACTTGCCGCACGCACTCGAGTGAGCTGGGAAGACCCAGGAGGCGCTGGGGAAGAGGGGGGAGAGGTGGGTGAAGATTCTGCTCCGGACATACCCCATCTTTAGACTCCTTCAGTGTTTTTGTGTTTTCAGAATGGAGAGAATTTTTTTTCTTCGCAGCCATTAAAAAGTCTTTGCTTTTCTGCTTGGAACCGTATCTCCATTCCAATAAGGAAGCCCTTTCACCAGAGGTCAGAGACGGGGTAACCCGAAGTGATTCTTCTGGGCCTTGTGGTCTTCACAGTTCCTCGAACTGAAATCAATCACATTAACAAAAAGACCTCTGGAACAAGACGGGGGACTTAACACCAAGCTTGTGCAATGGTTGTGCTGTGATTACAGGTGGGGTTTGCTTTCTTCAGAGACGGAATAATCGTATCTAAACATAATTAGGATCACGCACACCACTCTCAGAAGATTCTGGGAAGCGGTGAGGGAGGAGAAGCTCCGTTCCTTAACCTGGGCAGGACCTACAGCCATCAGGCTTTCAGAATTGCGAGCTACTGAGCTAGGAAGTGATGGGACCAGATGCCATGATCTTCGTTTTCTGAATGTTGAGCTTTAAGCCAACTTTTTCACTCTCCTCTTTCACTTTCATCAAGAGGCTTTTTAGTTCCTCTTCAATTTCTGCCATAAGGGCGGTGTCATCTGCATATCTGGGGTTATTGATATTTCTCCTGGCAATCTTGATTCCAGCTTGTGCTTCTTCCAGCCCAGTGTTTCTCATGATGGACGTTAGTTTGAGTGAACTCCGGGAGTTGGTGATGGACAGGGAGGCCTGGCGTGCTGCGATTCATGGGGTCGCAAAGAGTCGGACTCGACTGAGCGACTGAACTGAACTGAACTGAGCTAGGAAGGCCCTCTGGGTGTAGGTCATGGCCAGATGGGGATCACCACAGATATGGAGCTGATTAACTACTGGCCTTATCACTGCTGCTGCTAAGTCCCTTCAGTCCTGTCCGACTCTGTGTGACCCTACAGACGGCAGCCCACTAGGCTCCCCCGTCCCTGGGATTCTCCAGGCAAGAACACTGGAGTGGGTTGCCATTTCCTTCTCCAATGCATGAAAGTGAAAAGTGAAAGTGAAGTCGCTGAGTCGTGTCCGACTCTTAGTGACCCCATGGACTGCAGCCCACCAGGTTCCTCCATCCATGGGATTTTCCAGGCAAGAGTACTGGAGTGGGTTGCCATTGCCTTCTCCCTGGACAATTTCCTGAAGCATTTTGATGGATTCCAGACTTCCAAGGAAAGATTAAGAAACAAAGGATAGAAAAGAGAAGAAAGGAAATGGAAAGAGTAGAAAGAAAAAGAAAAAGAGTCAGTAACAGAACTACTTACATTAGAGCTGTCCCTCCCCTCATTTTTAAATTAAAAGCTCTCCTGAAAAGTGTCTACCTGGATCTAATTATTTAATTCCACTTCTCTAATATCATTGAAGAAACAGAGACTGGCTACCACACAAAAAGCTTAAAAGGGATAAAATCATGTCAAGTGGTTGAGCAATTTAAATATCTTATTAAAGGGAAAATAGTTCTGATAAACCATTAATGCCACTAAAAAGAAGTTGCAAAATAACATACTGATTGAGTCATGCTTATGTTACTTTTTAAAGGACTGGAAATACTATTATATGCAATATTTGACATTTCCATGAAAGAGCAGTTTTGGGACACAGATCAATTGCTGGGAAAAGAGTTACTAGGAAAAAAAAAGTTTTAATGAGTTGCTTAGAAAATCAGCTAAATCAGATTAGCTAAAGCAGTCATTCACAACTGGGGGTGCTTCTGGTGTCCCCTTTCCCTGGACATTTGGCAATGTTTAGAGACATATTTGGTTGTCACAATGTTTCAGGGGTGGTGCTACTGGTAACTAGTGGGTAGAGGCCAGCGATTCTGCTAAACTTTCCTAGGCACAGGACAGTCTCCTCCAAGGAAGAAATACTCTACGTAAAATATTGTCAGTGCTGCCCTTCAGAAATCCTAAGCTAAGCAAGGATCCAAGCCTTTTCTATGCCACTCAAGTGAAACTTCTCCCCTGCATCTGTGTCTCTGTTTACTTTCGTTATTTATGTTTATTGTTTGGCATGTCAATTATTTTTCCATCTTTTTATTCTTGGTATTTATTATAGGCCTCCGTAATACTTTATTATCCCCCTTGGGTCACATGTTCAGTTCAGTTCAGTTCAGTTCAGTCGCTCAGTCATGTCCAACTCTTTGGGACCCCATGAATCGCAGCACGCCAGGCCTCCCTGTCCATTACCAACTCCCGGAGTTCACTCAGACTCATGTCCATTGAGTCAGTGATGCCATCCAGCCATCTCATCCTCTGTCATCCCCTTCTCCTCCTGCCCCCAATCCCTCCCAGCATCAGAGTCTTTTCCAGTGAGTCAACTCTTCGCATGAGGTGGCCAAAGTACTGGAGTTTCAGCTTCAGCATCATTCCTGACCTAGTTTTTATTTTCCTTTTTTCTTTATTTACTTTGAAATTTTAATTTTTTGAATGGGAATATTCATAAGTTTCAAAATCAAAGCAATATGAAAATTTGTATCTTGCTTCCATTACTTCCATAGTTAATCATTTAAATAGGTTTTTTGTATTCTTTCATTATTTCCTTATGCAAATCAAGCAAATACAGTTATATATCCTTGTATGTCTCCTCTTTACTACATAAAAAAGATAGTATACCAAATATACAGTTCTGCACCTTGCACTTTCATTTAACAATATATCCTGGATGTCTTTTCATATCAGTCCACAGATATCTTTCATGTTCCTTTCTATAGCTGCATGCTATTATACTGTATGTACATACCATTGCCAATATCTCCCAGTTTGGTCATTTGAAAGGATTCACCAGCTTTCACAGAGTACTTTCATTTAAGCTTTTATTTAAATGAAAAATAATATGGTGCAGGAAGAGAGAGAGAAGACAGGCAAGCATTGGAAGTCTGATAGACCTCCCATATGCAAGCTCCTCCAGGGCCCTTATTTGCCTAAGTGGGCCATGCCGTGTCACCAACTAGAACCCCTAAGGTCTGTGAAAGGAATCTTGTTTACAGAGGGCTCAAAGGAGAAACTCTTTGGGAGGCTCTTGAAATAATCAAGCTAGGTTAGTCAGACCATATATCCAGTTGTAAACTATCAGTTTACAACTGATACAAGAAACTGACCCTAAGGGTCTCCCAGGAAAATTTTAGACCTTAATCAACACATCATAAATTGATCAAGAGTCAAAAATCAGATATCCAGAAAGAAAGCAGGGCCAGGATCACTGAACGTCTCCTCCATGAATCCAATGTGAACACTGGAAACATGGTCAGAATTAACTATTTCAGAACTCAAGAAAGTAGCCAAAGGCTTGCAGCCATTAAGGGAGGGTTTGCTCAAGAAAAATGGCCAAATTTCAGTTAAAAAACAAAAAATCAGTGAGCATTATGGCATTTTAACTTGCTTTATTCTCATTTTCCTTTCCTCAATTCTGCAGTAGACTTAAAAACCAACAACCTGGTATCGTGGTGAAAACCAGCAGTCTGGCAGCCATCAATGTTAAATTCCTTTAAAGCTTCATTCTGAGAGAATTGTCATTTATTTGAATTATCTGGTGATTCCCTGGAAGACTCTACTGTCCCGGCTGTCTTTATTGACCTGACTCGGGGCTGATTCGGTGCAAACAGCCTTTCCCCAGGGCCAGTGGTTGACAGTAAAAACAGGCGATTGTTTAACATTGCAACTGCCTGGGTGGGCAAACAATTGAGGCAAACATTAAGCTCAATAGAAAGCCTAAAAGAAAAATTCAGGAATTAGGCACCTATAGAGGGCTCTGAAAGCTCCAGCATATTCCTGAAAATCTAGAGGGCACATGGCGTATTTGGCTGTGACCATGCTCAGACAGGAAATGGAAAGGCCCTAAATGCTCACATCTGGCTAATCTGGAGGCACTGCTCTCGGCAGACGTGCGAGCTGAGGCAGAACTGCCGACTCCCTGCCTGAGTATTAAAGGGTGCCTCGACACACACAGAGAACCCCTTGGCAAAAACTGGGGAACGCACTGATTCTAGCTTTTCAAGGAAACTTCTGTCCAGCTATCAGCTGACCAAAAAGCTCACTGAACACAGATGTCAGTGGCTACCTTAACAAAGAATACAGACTTTACTGAATTAGTTTAGAAAAGTCTTTAAGCAAACAAATGACCACCACAACAGCAAACCCTGAAGAAGCAAGAAAATATTTTTTTCAAGCTTTCACATTATTTAAAATATATTTCCAACAAAAAAGTTATGAGAAATCCAAAGAAACGAGAAAATATGCCCATACACAGGGGGGAAAATGGTCAACAGAAAATGTTCCTAAGGACTTTTAAACTTTGGCCTTAAGAGACAAATCCTTTAAATTAGCTATTTTAAATATGTTAAAAGAACCAAAGGAAACCATGTTTGAAAAACTAGAGGAAAGTATGGAAATGATATCTCATCAGATAGAGACTGTCAAAAATGAGATGGAAATTCTTAAAAAACACCAAATAGAAACTTTGAAGTTAGAAGTACAATAACTAAAATAATAAAAACTTCACTGGAGGAGTTCAAGAGCAGTTTTTAACCAGGAAGGAGAAAGAATCAATGAAATTAAAGATAGGTCAAATTAGATTATCCAGTTTGAATAAAAAATGAAGAAAAACAAACAAGGCCTAAGAGCCCTGTGGGATACCATCAAGAAGGCCAGCATACAGATTGTGAAATTACCAAAAAGAAAAGAGGGGGAAAGGGACAAAGAGATTACTTGAAGATATATAAAAACTGCCCCAAATTTTTACAAGATATATCTCTATAAATTTAACATGCTCAACAGAGTCCAAATAGGATAAACTCAAAGAAATTCACATTAACATGTGTTATAATCAAACTGTCAACAGCCAAGGACAAAGAGAATCTTGCGAACCACAAGAAAGAAGTGCTTCGTCACATACAAAGGATTTCCAATAGGACTCTCACCTGACTTCTCATCAGAAATCTTGGAGACTAGAAAGCAGTAGGATGACGTATTCAAAGTACTGGGGGGAAAAAAGTTTTTGTGGATATAGACAACAAAAACTGTTGCTGTAGACAACAAAAACTACCTATATCAATAAAAACTTTTGATATAGACAACAGAAACTGTCTATATCCACAAAAACTGTCCATCCAAACTGAAGAAGAAATTAAACATTCCCAGATAAACAGAAGCTGAAGGAGTCTGCTACCATTACATGTGCCTGGAAGAAATGCTAACAGGAGCCCAAGTTAGGATGAAAGAACAGCAGGCAGTAACTCAAAGCCATTTGAAGAAATCAAGATCTCTCAAAAAAGTGAACACATGGCAATTACAAAAGCTGATATGATTGTAATTTTGGCTTGTACCTCCACTTTTTATTTCCTATGTGATTATGGCCACACAGTTTATAAAGATGTGACATCAATAACAGAAAGGTAGGGGGAACAGAATCAAGCTGTATAGGAAGAGAGTCTTTGTATGCTTTTGAAATTAAGTTGGTATAAATTCAAATTGGATTGCTATAACTTAAACGTAACCTCTTTTGAGATTTGTAATCAGTTTTTTTTTACTTTAATAACGTTTCATAGACTTCTGTTTTTAATTATTGCTTCTTCTGTTTCATTTTTTTCTCCTTCATCAGATACATCCATAATTCTTGTGTTGAATCTCTGTCATTTCTTTTTTCTTTAACTATTATGCTCTTTCTCTTTATTTTTATATTAAGTCATTTTTCTCTTGAGTCCTTGGAGAATCTATCAAGTATTTCTTCCCCACGATAAAGATGCACAAAAGGAAAAACTGATCCACTCTTGGGACACGGACAAGCTGCCAACTGAGTATTGAGGAAGTCATTTGCCCGAGGGTCCTACACACCCATGGACGATGAGAGTGGCTGTAACGCAGGGATCCACGGGGCTGAAGTGAGGTCTCCACTCTCTGCCTCCCCTACCAGTAGCCCCGCTGTCTTCTCCATCACTGCGTATCAGCACAGGAAACTAATGCCCAAAGGCTTTGCTGCCGCTTGTCTCTATCCCCACTTGAGAAGCTTTATCTGTGGCAACGCTACCACCTCAGATGCAACACGCCACTCATTCCCTGCATACCTTCCTCAGCTCGTTAAATCCTATGTCATAAGACTTTCTCCAAGGTTTTCTTGAATGAGTTTCATATTTTTATGAAATGAAATGAGTTTATGATATGAATGAGTTTCATTTTTCTTCTGTTTATGTCTTTGATACATTTTGAGGGCTTTTTTTTTTTTTAATGTTGTCAGGTAAGAGTCTCATTTAGTCCTGTTTGCACGTGGATCTGTAGGCAGAACAGGGGGCTTCTGGTGCGTTTCCAGGCAATGAGAGTTGCCCTGTTGCTGACATCATGGAACTAGTCACTAGAAGCTCCTCCAAATGCTATCGGTAGTCGTTACTCCCAGCTTTGGGTGGTGCTATATTTAACCTTTTTAAAGCTTTCCTGAGAGGCTGGTTTAAAGAAGCCTTAACTCCATTGTTCATAGTTTTATATAAGACAAGTGCAAAGAGCTCTCTTCCCTTCTATATATTAAAGGCCTTTCTCATAGAAACTATGGCCCGAGTGTTAAAGAAACTTTGAGTCCAGTACCCTCACAGGACAATATAATCAATAAATGTTTGTGGAATGAACAACGGAGTTCAAATGATCAGTTCCCAAGCATTTTGTTTCTTCTACTCTGTCGTATCAGATATTATATTTTAGTCACTTTCACTAAGCTACTGTGTTTAAAATGAAAATCAACTGTACGTAAACCAACCCTCTTGCCTATGGGGAGGTGTACACGCCACACGTGTACACCTGTGGTGGTTTCATGTTGATGTATGGCAAAACCAATACAATAATGTAAAGTAATTAGCCTCCAGTTAAAATAAATAAATTTATATTAAAAAATAATAATAAACACTAAAAAAATAAAAGAAAATACCCTTCCTGACTGACAATTCATGTAGAATAGCTGAGACCAGCTAAGAAGAGGAAGATAAAGATGTATGTTTTCTTCTCTGTAGTCTCTTGCATACAACGTGGTGTGGGAACCATACATATGGAAAATAGTGATATTTTTCAAAGGAGAGGAAAAAACACATGAATGAAAAAACAGATGAATAAGAAAACTGTCCTAGAAATAATACCAAAAATCACACATTAAAATAAATGTTCATTTCTGTTTTCAGCTATCCATTTAAGCACATAAAACTAATAAAAAAACCTCCTTTTCGATAAAATATTTTGTTTGGTCACTTGTTCATTCAGATGGGAAGCTAGGGCTTACAGGAGAGTTTCTCAGACAAGTTTGCACAGAACAGCCCATTGTCATGTGTAACTTTCGGAAAAACCCTGATGTATCATCACTTAAGGTTCAGGCTAAACTGCTAATAACAGGGGAATTCAAAAACACAGTGGCTCAGCAAGGCAGAGGTTTATTTCTTCACATCAGCCAGTGGTAGGGCTGGGACCCTTAGGAACCACCTTAGGGCAGGTGGTTCTCTCCCACAGCGTCATCTGTCCCCTGAAGGGTGGCCTTTGTCCAATTGCTCTCACGGCCTCACCAGCCCCATAACTGCAGCCCGGCCCTGACCAAGGAAAAGGCAGAAAGTGGAGGGCAAGTGTTTCTATCTAGGAAAATGACACAGATGTGTTGCACATGTATTTTTTGTCCATATTCCAGTGGTAAGGAAGTCATGTGGCTATATCTGGCTCTAAGGAAAACTAGATTTGTTTCTAATATGCTATGTGCTGATTTCTTGTACTAAAAGGAAGAAAGAATGGATGTTGGAAGACAATTACTAGTCTTTTCCATTCTTGAAAAAAAAAGTTTAGTATGGTCATTCTTGCCTCAAAATTAAATGAAATAAGAAGGAAGCTACCACAAAGCCGAACCTCAGGGAGAGTGTTGTGTATTGCCAAACGTTAATACTTAAGGATGCACAGAAGTTTCTCTCAGGTAGTTATTATTGGTCACACCGTTTCTGAGCCAATGAAGCTCGCCTGAAAATGGGCCTCAGACCTGCCAAGAGCATCTTCAGTTTCCAGGGTTCCCTCTAAAAGAACAGCTCCGTTTCCTGCGCCTTGAGGAGGTGGGGGCTTCTCTGAGCCCTGCCCTGTAACTGGCATCTGGCTCAGCCTGCTCAGAGGCCGCAGGCCTCTCACTGGCATCCAGTGAAGCTCAGCCTCTGTGTAAATCACCACGCAAAAGGAAGACGGGGGAGCTTCTGAAGTTCAGGTACAGAGCTGAACAGCAGGTAGGAGCTGGAAAATTCCACTTCCTTTCCTGTCTCTACGTCTACCTCACTGAGAAGCTTTCCCGTGGACTGACGGTATCAAAGTAAGATCAGGAATGTTTTTTTAATTCCCACATCCTGGGAGCATCCCATCAGTCACCGTCCTTGCTGTTCAGTCATTAGCTGGTGTCCCAGGGCCCACAGGCTGCGGTCGGAGCTCTGTGTCTATCTGACCCAGCGAGGAGACAGCTTTTAAGCAAAGCAGCTGGGGCCTGGGCTTACAGGGTGGCTCTGGGACTCCCAACAGCCTTATCAACCCTTCCGCCAGCCACAGGGCAGTCCAGGAAACCTGTACCCAACTTTCTTTCCCTCTCTCCTTCACTCAAGGTCAAATTTACGTTGAGGTCTGATGACGCTCCCATTTTCCCCTCAACTCCCCTCCTATTTTCTTCCCCACAGGCATTTCCCCTAATGAAACCCTGGCACATTTCATCTCATCTTGGCATTTGGGGTCTGCTCCTGAAGGATGCAGACTGAACACAGAGCTGTGACTTTGTTCTGACTTACAGGTAACTTACTTGTCAAGCCGGCTGGAACATCTGAGGCTTGTTTTTAGGCTTAGGTGGGCCAGGTCTCAAATAGCCTTTTCTTCTAAGGTCAAGGGGTTTCCTTTCTGGGGTTTCTGATTAAGTGCCTCGAAGTTCAGCAAAGACTCTTCACTCTGACTGGCTGGAACCTGAATATCCTCCAGAGTTTCATAAACTCTGGAATTAATCTTCTTACAGCTTCCTGTTTTTTGTTTGGTTTTGTTTTCTTCATGGCATTTTAGCCTATGCACGTGCAGCTAAGTATGCGGCAGTTGACCCAAGGGAGTCCTGTGCCGAAAGGACAAGAGGAAATGGTTTCGCTGACTCGGTGGTAAAGAGTCTGTCTGCCAGTAGAGGAGACACAGGTTCGATCCCTGGTCTAGGAAGATACCGTGCAGAAGGAAATGGCGGCCCACTCCAGTATTCTTGCCTGCAACATCTCTTGCACAGAGGCGCTGCTTCTCTCCAGGAACCACACCTCAGCCATTTCCTATTGGCCTCTCTTTCTGCAGGAAAACCAAGAGCAAGTAGGTTAGTGGGATGTCCTGTAGTTCCTGACCCGGAAGTTGATCTCAAGGCCACAACTGAACCTCAGCCCCTCCCTCCGCCACCATTTATGCTGAATTCCCTTCACCCTCAGCAGGTCTCGTGGCTTACCTGATAGCAGGAACCAAACCTTCATTCCCAAGGTTGATCGCGTGACAATCACTCGATCCCACACCTTTCTCAGTCTCGGGTTGGTGTGCATGTCCACTCACAGTTACAATGGGGCAAAGAGCACCTCGAGGTGCCCCCCCGGATCATGACACTGTTCTCACTGCATAAGGGCATCCGCCTCTCCCCACCGATCAGGGTCAGCTAGCCCTGCCAGCACGGTAGCGCCTCTGTTTGCTGGCTAGTCCCCGAGCACAGTGAGTCCACAGTGCTCTGTAGCTGCCAGAGCAGTGGTTCAACAGCACCCTTGCTGGGTCCTCTAGGAAGAGTACATCCACTCAGGGCACTGGGACTTCAAACCACACGTAGAACCCAGATTGCAGAGATGAGAAATACAAATTTCCCCATGAGATCCTAGAAGGAATAGTAGGTAAGGCCATCCTGGTTTTGTGGTTTTCCATACTGAACCCTTCCAACTGGGGAAGCAGCACATTAGAGGTCTCTGATTTAACAACTCGACTGCACTCTGAAGGGTGAGACCCCATTCTTTCAAAGTTTCCTTCAAGGCAGCAGCTGAATTACACCTTAGATGGCCTTTTCCGCATCCTATTATAAGGGATATTATATATCCTAATGTAAGGTCATGAACCGTGAACTTCCTGATGTTCATGCTGGTTTTAGAAAAGGCAGAGGAACCAGAGATCAAATTGCCAACATCCACTGGATCATGGAAAAGGCAAGAGAGTTCCAGAAAAACATCTATTTCTGCTTTATTGACTATGCCAAAGCCTTGGACTGTGTGGATCACAACAAACTGTGGAAAATTCTGAGAGAGATGGGAATACCAGACCACCTGACCTGCCTCTTGAGAAATCTGTATGCAGGTCAGGAAGCAACAGTTAGAACTGGTCATGGAACAACAGACTGGTTCCAAATAGGAAAAGGAGTACATCAAGGCTGT
>SJYQ01095264.1:243719-256583 GCA_006410935.1 Redunca redunca
AAGGAAAATAATCTGAAAAAGAATATATTTATAATATATGTGTGTACATATTTTCCACAGGGCTGGAAAATATAAATATATTTATATATTTATAAATATAAATGTATAAATTAATATAATTATTAAACATATAAATTTATGTTCATATGCCCACACACAGATATGTTTAACTGAAACACTTTGTTTTATACCTGAAACTAACAAAGCATTGTAAATCAACTATACTTCAATTAAAAAATATGAGTTTAAATTTAAAGATTAAGTATACAAAAATAAAGGAAAATAAGGCAGAAACAGGAAGACAAAGATTAAAGTGATAGATATTAAATTAGGAATAAGTGGAGCGAAGGAAATGACTCATATGAACTACCACCAAACCTCCAGAAGCAGTACAGATATAGTCCTCGCTAGTTGCCTTGATAGCAAGTAGTCTGTTAATCTCCATAATAAAGCTTTCCTCTACGTGGCACCGCCCAAACTGTCCCCCACTCCCAAAGAATACAGGAGGGGTAACTTGTTTAAAAATTGTGTCAAATGACTCTATCTCCTGCCACCTTTTTCTGAAAATTCTCAGTGATGGAAAGTGGGTAGGGAGGTCACACCCCAAGCGGAGAGAGACAGAGGTCTAATTAATTCTCACTGTTGTATGCAGCTGCTGTTAAGAACTGCTCCTGGTGTATATGCTGCCCATTCTCCCAAGATGTCCTCTTTATTTAGATCCTTGCACAGGCCTCTCTGGTTCTTGAAGAGTGGAGGAGCTCAGCCGGGCCCCATGCTGGGAATCCCAAAACTGCAACTCTCAGGGCTCAGCTCTTTCTACTCCCACGCAAGGCACCCTCAAGCACCCCAGCAGCACTGGGTCAAGCACAGCCAGTGACTCCAGGGAGCCATGCCACACGTCTTCTAAAGAAGACCACTCTGCTTGATTCCAAAATGCCACACACATCCTTCCAGAGGATAGCTGATGTTTGGGCATTTCATTCTCCAGAGAAGAGATAACCAAAGCATGAGTTGAATCCATATTCAGGTGCCTTGACAGAATATCCATTCCGTTAATATAACGGAATATATTCTAAGATATTGAGACACACAACACACACCAGATAAGGCCTTAATATAAGAATATAATATAATGTAAGCCCTTCAGTTCAGTTCAGTTCAGTTGCTCAGTTGTGTCCAACTCCTCCCAACCCCATGGACTGCAGCACGCCAGGCTTCCCTGTCCATCACCAACTCCTGGAGCTTACTCAAATTCATGGCCTTCGAGTCAGTGATGCCATCCAACCATCTCATCCTCTGTCGGCCCCTGCTCCTCGTGCCTTCAATCTTTCTCAGCATCAGGATTTTTCCAGTTAGTCAGTTCTTCACATCAGGTGGCCAAAATATTGGACTTTCAGCTTCAGCATTAGTCCTTCCAATGAATATTCAGGACTGATTTCCTTTAGGATGGACTGGTTGGATCTCCTTGCAGGCGAAGGGACTTTCAAGAGTCTTCTCCAAAACCACAGTTCAAAAGCATCAATTCTTCAGTGCTCAGCCTTCTTTATAGCCCAACTTTCACATTCATACATGACTACTGAAAACTTCGACTAGGCTTTGTCGGCAAAGTAATGTCTCTGCTTTTAATATGCTGTCTAGATTGGTCATATAGGAGAAGGCAATGGCACCCCACTCCAGCACTCTTGCCTGGCAAATCCCATGGATGGAGGAGCCTGGTAGGCTGCAGTCTATGGGGTCGCTGAGAGTTGGACACGACTCAGTGACTTCACTTTCACTTTTCACTTTCATGCATTGGAGAAGGAAATGGCAACCCACTCCAGTGTTCTTGCCTGGAGAATCCCAGGGACAGCGGAGCCTGTTGGGCTGCCGTCTATGGGGTCGCGCAGAGTCGGACACAACTGAAGCGACTTAGCAGCAGCAGCAGATTGGTCATATAGCTTTTCTTCTAAGAAGTAAGCATCTTTTAATTTCATGGCTGCAGTTACCATCTGCAGTGATTTTTGAGCCCCCCAAATAAAGTCTGTCACTGTTTCCACTGTTTCCCCATCTATTTGCCATGAAGTGATGGGCCTGGATGCATGACCTTAATATAATACAAAAGCAGAACAGAAAAAGAAAATCTAAAACACAATTAATGAAACCCAACTATAAACAGGCCAAGAGTCATCTCCTCTGAAATTCCTACTGTACTGTTTCTGCCTATTTTGGGGCCTTGAACAGAAAGGAAGAGGCATAAAAGAAAGCTGTCTTTCCTGGAGCCCATGCCAAGGGACATGGAGCCCCCGTGCCTGGAGTGGTAGGCCCGCATCCCACCCACACACAACTCAGCATCATCAGATTGGCGGGTCATCACGTCACAGAATCCAAACCCAGATAACAGAGCACTGTTGTCATTACCTGGTGAGGTGCTGAGCATCACAAATCAAATTACTGGAAAATCAGCGTGTTGTACTATGTCTCACAAGGGGGTGCTATTTATTTTCCACTGATTTTACTTAGACACGCCGAGGAGATTCTGCAGAAACACTGATGAGCCCTTCGCCTCATGTATGTACAGAGCAGTAGCCTTATTTTGTACCTCCATCATATATTTCCAGAAGACTAAGAGGAACTGAGGAAAATAAATGTCAAAGAGCAAAACAGCGGTCTGAGGAGGCCTTACAAATAGCTGAGAACAGAAGAGAAGTGAAAGGCGAAGGAGAAAGGGAAAGATATACCCATTTGAATGCAGAGTTCCAAAGAATAGCAAGGATAGATAAGAAAGACTTCTTAAGTGAACAATGCAAAGAAATAGAGGAAAACAATAGAATGGGAAAGACGAGAGATCTCTTCATGAAAATTAAGAGATATCAAGAGAATACGACTGGAGAAGAAAATGGCAGGCCACTCCAGTGTTCTTGCCTGGAGAATCCCAGGGATTGGGGAGCCTGGTGGGCTGCCATCTCTGGGGTCGCACAGAGTTGGACACGACTGAAGCGACTTAGTAGTAGTAGTAGTAAGGGAACACGGCATGCAAAGATGGGCACAATAAAGGACAGAAATGGTACGGACTTAACAGAAGCAGAAGATTTTAAGAAGAGATGGCAAGAATACACAGAAGAACTGTACAAAAAAGATCTTCATGACCCAGATAACCACGATGGTGTGAACACTCACCTAGAGCCAGGCATCCTGGAATGTGAAGTCAAGTGGGCCTTAGGAAGCATCACTATGAACAAAGCTAGTGGAGGTGATGGAATTCCAGTTGAGCTATTTCAATCCTGAAAGATGATGTTGTGAAAGTGCTGCGCTCAATATGCCAGCAAATTTGGAAAACTCAGCAGTGGCCACAGGACTGGAAAAGGTCAGTTTTCATTCCAATTCCAAAGAAAGGCAATGCCAAAGAATGTTCAGACTACAGCACAATGGCACTCACCTCACACACTAGTAAAGTACTAGCGTGTAAAGTAAACTACTGCACAATTGTGCTCATATCATATGCTAGCAAGGTAACACTCAAAATCCTTCAAGCTAGGCTTCAACAGTACCTGAACCAAGAAATTCCAGATATACAAGTTGGATTCAGAAAAGGCAGAGGAACCAGAGATCAAATTGCCAAAATCTATTGGACCATCGAAAAAGCAAGAGAGTTCCAGAGAAACATCTATTTCTGGTTTATTGAGTATGCCAAAGCCTTTAACTGTGTGGACCACAACAAACTCTGAAAAATTCTGAAAGAGATGGGAATACCAGACCACCTGACCTGCTTCTTGAGAAACCTATATGCAGGTCAGGAAGCAACAGCCAGAAGTGGACATGGTTCCAAATAGGAAAAGGAGTACATCAAGGCTGTATATTGTCACCCTGCTTATTTAACTTCTATGCAGAGTACATCATGAGAAACGCTGGGCTGGATGAAGCACAGGCTGGAATCAAGATTGCTGGGAGAAATATCAATAACCTCAGATATGCAGATGACACCACCCTTATGGCAGAAAGTGAAGAGGAACTAAAAAGCCTCTTGATGAAACTGAAAGAGGAGAGTGAAAATGTTGGCTTAAAGCTCAACATTCAGAAAACAAAGATCATGGCACCCGGTCCCATCACTTCACGGGAAATAGATGGGGAAACAGGGATAGACTTTACTTTTGTGGGCTCCAAAATCACTGCAGATGGTGACTGCAGCCATGAGATTTAAAAACGCTTACTCCTTGGCAGAAAAGTTATGACCAACCTAGACAGCATATTAAAAAGCAGAGTCATTACTTTACCAACAAAGGTCCATCTAGTCAAAGCTATGGTTTCTCTAGTAGTCATGTATGGATGAGATTTGGACTATAAAGAAAGCTGAGTGCCAAAGAATTGATGCTTTTGAAGTGTGGTGTTGGAGAAGAGTCCCTTGGACTGCAAGGAGATCCAACCAGTCCATCCTAAAGGAAATCAGTCCTGAATATTCATTGGAAGGACTGATGCTGAAGCTGAAACTCCAATACTTTGGCCACCTGATGTGAAGAACTGACTGATTGGAAAAGACCCTGATGCTGAGAAAGATTGAAAGCAGGAGGAGCAGGGGCCGACAGAGGATGAGATGGTTGGATGGCATCACCAACTCAACGGACATGAGTTTGGGTGATCTCTGAGAGTCGGCAATGGACAGGGAAGCCCGGTGTGCTGCACTCCATGGGGTTACAAAAAGTCAAACATGACTGAGCGACTTAACTGAACTGATTGGATCATAGAGAAAGCAAGGGAATTCCAGAAAAAGAACTACTTCTTCTCCACTGACTACGCTAATGCCTTTGACTGTGTGGGTCACATCAAACGTTGGAAAATTCTGAAAGAAATGGGAATACCAGACCACCTTACCTGCCTCCTAAGAAATCTGTATACAGGTCAAGAAGTAACAGTTAGAACCGGACATGGAACAATGAACCAGTTTCAACTTGGGAAAGGGGTACATCAAGGCTGTATATTGTCATTCTGCTTATTTATCTTCTATGCAGAATACATCAAGTGAAACGCTGGGCTGGATGAAGCACAGGCTGGAATCAAGATTGCTGGGAGAAATATCAATAACCTCAGATATATGGATGACCCTAACCTAATGGCAGAATGTGAGGAGGAACTAAAGAGCCTCTTGATGAAAGTAGAAGAGGAGAGTTAAAAAGTTGGCTTAAAGCTCAACATTCAAAACACTAAGATCATGGCATCCAGTCTATTGCCACTTCATGGCAAATAAATGGGGAAACAATAGAAACAGTGACAGACTTTATTTTCTTGGGATCCAAAAAATCACTGCAGATGGTGACTGTAGCCATGAAATGAAAAGATGCTTGCTCCTAGGAAAAAAAGCTATGACAAACCTAGACAGCATTACTTTGCCGACAAAGGTCCATATAGTCAAAGCTATGGTTTTTCCATTAGTCATGTATGGATGTGAGAACTGGACCATAAAGAAGGCTGAGCACCAAAGAATTGATGTTTTCCAACTGTGGTGTTAGAGAAGACTCTTGAGAGTCCCTTGGACTGCAAAGAGATCTAATCAGTCAATCTTAAAGGAAATCAACCCTGAATATTCATTGGAAGGGCTGATGCCAAAGCCAAAACTCCAATAATCTGGCCAGCTGGTACGAAGAACTGACTCATTAGAAGAAGCCCTGATGCTGGGAAAGATTGAAATCAGAAGGATAAGGGGGTGACAGAGGATAACATGGTTGGATGGTATCATTGAGTCAATGGACATGAGTTTGAGCAGCTCCGTGAGATGGTGATGGACAGGGAAGACTGGTGTGTTGCAGTCTCTGGAGTCACAGAGACTCAGCAACTGAACAGCATTCTCTTTCTTAGGAAGCCAGTGAAAGGTGTGCTTCTCCACACACTGAAGATAGATGATGACGTGGGGCTCAGTCGTCCATCATCCCTGGGGATGAAAGCCATGTGACAGACCTAGACAGAATCTGTCTAAGAGGGTGAAGGGTCATATTCTTTCCAGGCTAGAGGAGGTGTGGGAGTGATGGTGGGATGATCTGAGATGTTCTGTTTTTTGAGAAACGTTTTTGCCGAAAGTTTGACTGATCATTGGACCCTTTATAGAAAACTGCAATGCATACGTGGAAATAAATGGACACAAACAAGTGAAGTCCCTTGGATTGCAAGGAAATCCAACCAGTTCATCCTAAAGGAGATCAGTCCTGGGTGTTCACTGGAAGGACTGATGTTGAAGCTGAAACTCCAATCCTTTGGCCACCTATGTGAAGAGCTGAGTCATTTGAAAAGACCCTGATGCTGGGAAATAGTGAGGGCAGGAGGAGAAGGGGATGACAGAGGATGAGATGGCTGGATGGCATCACCGACTCAATGGACATGGATTTGGGTGGACTCTGGGAGTTGGTGATGGACAGGGAGGCCTGGCATGCTGCGGTTCATGGGGTCGCCAAGAGTCAGACACAACTAAGCGACTGAACTGAACTGAACAAGTGAAAAAACAAGATAATTACTAACTCCAAGAAGAAGGAAAAAATTATCTCAGGACAGAAATTACTCACAGCTACATTATTGGTTTATCAGTGAATAATGGGCATTTCAGTCATTATTGATATGAATTAAACTGTTACAAAACTATTACGAGGATGGGAAGAAAGAGATTGAAAGGTGATGCTATCGAAGATAGCTTAATTCATAATTCTGATTTAATACAATGTCAAAAGATACTTTCTAAAAGTGACAGTGAAAAATATCTGTCTGTGCATAGTATTTTAAAATATGAAAGTATACAGTCAAGGAAAAATTGAAGCGGGTACAGGGATGTGTGGAGAGGGGTGTGGTAATAGATCGCTATTTTTTACTATACATTTTTTAGCATTGTTTGGTTTTCATTTAAATGTGTACATATTACTTTGACAAAAATATAAATTCATTTCAGAAGTAAGTAAGTAGATGGACACATATAAATGACACATGCTCATTAAGAAAAATATATAAAGGGGCTTCTCTTGTGGTCCAGTGGTTAAGAGTCAGCTGCCAATGCAGGGGACATGGGGCCGATCCCCGATCCGGGAAAATCCCACATGTTGTGGGGCGACTGCACCCACGGGCCGTGAGCCCCGGAGCCCATGCTCCGCAACAAGAGAAGACACTGCAGTGAGAAGCCCGGACCCCACGGAGAGAGAGCAGCCCCTGCTCACTGCAGCGAGAGGAAGCCTGTGTGAAGCAACGAAGACCCAGCATAGCCAAAAATAAAAATAAATAATAAATTTTTAAAAAGTGGTTTAAAAAAAAATTTAGAAAATAACAGCAAAAAGGGGGGGGGCAGGGGAATCAACGAGTTTCATAACCCAAATCAACTACTGTATCATCTTTTATAAAAATGGTATTGTAACTAAAATTTTTATACAATTTAAATCCTGTGTTTTTTAAAAAAAACTTTATATCATTCCAAAGCATGTTTGTCAACCATTTGACAAACACTCCCCTGATCTGCCTCTCTTTTGATTCTTTGTCCTCACATGCAAAGAATCTCCAAAGAAGAGAGGACTGAGGAAGTAGGGGCCTCCTTTTAAAAACTGAAATCTTGCATCAGGAAAAAGCCCTTTAGAAACATAAGTCCAAACTAGCTCAAGAAAAAAGGGAAACTTACTGGCTTATGGAACTGGAAAGGGCAGGGTATCATTCCAGACATCGCTAGGTCCAGGGATCAAACAACGTTGCCAGGAAGACCTCTCTCTCTCTCTCTCCATCCTCAGCAACATTTGCTCCCTTAGTGAGCTTTTAATGGGTTCTTCGTCATGGTTGCAAGATGGCAGCAGTCGTTTCAGCCTTTCTTTCTCCCAGGAGGGCCTCTTTCCCTGGCCCCCCAGGCACAGAGACAGCTAATGGATAAATTTATGATAGTGGGAACTCAGGAGTGTACCCAGGGTGATGGACGGTAAAAGAAACACACCAACATTCATGGCTGATTCGTATTTTCTTCTTCATACTTTCCTCTATCTTACTTTTGCTGTTAGGCAAAGCAAAACAGGAGAAGGTAACATGACCGGGCAGGCTGGTGATGCTATAAACCCATGGTGACCAGCCTCTGCTGGGTCCTCAGTTCTACCATTTTTTTAGAGCCAAGATACTTTAAAAAGTTAGGCACTCTATTTTCTCTCCTGTTACTCAACTCTCCAAATAACCGCATTTGAAATCCCAAACTCATCTGCTGGAACTGCCCACCCTGTGTTCACTAGCATGAATCGAAAGTCCTGACCTCACTTGGCCTCTCTGCAGCAGTGGTCACGGTCAGCCACTCTCTTCTCTTTGACCTCTGGGACCTAGCCGGCTCTCCTTGGTTTCTTCCCCTCTGGCCCTTCTTGATACCTTTACTCAACCTTCTCTTCCCTCCAAATATTAAATATAGCAGTTTCCTCAAGGCTCGGTCTTCCTATTTTCTGACTCTGCTGACGGACCCTGCATCTGTGTCCAGCGTCTGTGGTCTTGACCCATGTCCCCATCTGCTCCATCTTCACTGTCTCACAGGCCCCTCAGGCTGAACTGGACTCATCCTTTCTCCTACCATCTTGTCCCACATCTGCTCCTCTTCCAGAGTTTCCCTCTGGGAAATGATATCATCGCTCCCACCCCTAGCTGTTGAAGCCAGAAAATCGGGAGTTAGCCACACTTCCTCCTTCTTCCTCACTTCTTGCATTCAATCAGTCAGCAGATTTAGGAAGTAATCCATGTTTCCCCTTCATCTCTACTACTTACATCCAAAAAATTGCCAAGTTGCCTCCAAAACATCTCTCTAGTTTTCTCTCTATACACTTGCAGGCTGACATCACGCTTGACCTGAAGAATTGCAAAGCTTTTTAGTGGTCACTTGGCGGGCAGCTGCTTGTTTGAGGTCTGTTGTGTCTACTGGACTGTTTACTCCCTACAGGCAAAGAAAAGGACTGTCTCATGTGCCACTTTGTTTATAATTCCTATTTTACTGTTTGGCATCGTATAAGCCTAATACATCTTCTATAAAAACTAGTGAAGAAATATAAGATTCTTGAATTCCAATCAACTACTATATCACTTTGAGCAAACCTCTTTCACTCAGCCCAAAATCCAAATGTAAGAAAAATATCCTCCCAGCTGTGATAGAAATAGGTGTCACAAATTTGGGTACTCTGCTCACCAGCAGCCCTAGGACAATATCTTCAAGACCTAGAGACAGAGAGGGGATGGGAATCCATGTGCCTCACCCTCACCACACAGCTGGGTGGTAGAGGAGTAGTAAGCTGCTACTTACTAAATAACCTACTACTTATTTACTTACTAAGTAGTAAGTAGTAAACTACAGCTCCCAGCTTCTGGGTCCCATTCTAGCTTCGCAGGGCCACAGTCAAGACCTATTAATGCATTTCACTGCACCTATTAATTAATCTCACTGCCCTAACGTTTACTTATCTAGCTTCCCTTGGAAACCTTGGAATTTTTGTAGGTTATAACCATAGTTCATAAGGAGCAGCTGATTATAAAATGCTAGGAGTGGAAATGGAAGTTCACACCCTGAGAAGTAAGGAGATTATAGAGCCAGCAGACATTGTGCCCACTAATATTCTGGAAGTTACATGCAAACAGTCTAATACTTTCATAATTCATTTGACAAACACTTAGTTAGCTCTTACTGAATGCCAGGCATTGTTATAGTTGCTAGGGATGTGGCAGTGAACAGAACGGCCAAAGTCCTGCCCTCAAGAAGATGATATTTGAGTTGGGGAAACAGTAAACAAGAAAACAGATCAATAATATTGGGGTGAAATAAATGTTTTAGAGAAATAGAAAGTCAATAAAGGAAGAGAGTCATGGAAGTGGGAGCAACTGGCATTTTAGACAGAACAGCTGGAGATCTCTCTGAAGAAGGGACGTTTAAACAAGTGAGAGAGCAAACCATGCAAAGACCTGGGAAGAAAGCACTCCAGGAAGAAGGAGCAGTAAGGACCCCGAGGCAAGCATGTGCTGAGTTTCAGAAACAGCAAGGGATGTGGCTGGCATGGCGTGAACAGTGAGGGCAGGTGAGGCCAGGGCTGGACCATCCAGGGCAAAGTGAGGACTCAGGCTTTCCTTCTCTGTGTGATGGGAAGCCCGTGCAAGGCTGCGAGCAGGGGAGGAAGATAACCAGGATGACCCTGCTTCTGATGGAAACCAGTTAGGAGACAATCTCCAGGGAGCACATGATGGTGTCTTGGACTATGATAGTATCAAGTTGAAAGTGTTGAGAAGTGCTTAGATTTTGGTTATATTTTGAAAGTAGAGTCAAAAAGAATCTGCTAATGGAAAACACATGGAATATGAGTGAAAGAGCCGAGCCAAGACTGACTCCAAAGCTTTGACTCCTGTGAGAAACAGGGTAAGTGGAAGTGTCATTTACTGACATCTAGAATTCTTGGCAAGGATTAAGCTTGTGGTGGAAAATCAAAGTTCTGTTTAAATCATTGATTTTTACATGTCTGTTGCATATTCAAATGGAGATAATAAGTAGGCTGCCTGGAATCTAGGAGAAACATGAGGACTGTACATGTAAATCTGGGAGTTATCAATAGTTGGGATCTTTTTATGGCTTTGGCCATATAATTAAGTGAAGTAATCTAGGAAAGATGTATGCATGGAGAGGAGATTGTACATGCCAATATTTAGATTTCAGTACAATGAGGAAGGACAAAGGACACAGAAACGAGATGCCAGTGAAGGGAAAAGCAAGGTGAGTGCAAAGGCTGGGAACCCAAGTAATGACATGTTTTGAGGAGGAGAGAGTGATCAGTTGTGTTGAATGTGCTAAAGAGTTAAGGCAGGTGAGGACATGGATTTAGCTATAGCACAAGCTTTTGAGCAGAATCCCACAGTTGACTTTAGAAGTAAAGGATTTCATTTCTTGAGGAACCTTAGAAACCCATCCCTAATTTTAAATGTGAGAAAATAGAGACCCAGATGAAGTGATTTGTCCAAGTACTAGAATTAGTTATAAATAGAACTCCTGATCCTGTGTTTTTTCTAATACATCACTGCTCTACTTTCCAGATATTCTGAATGATCACCCCGAGTTACCCATGTCCAAGTCAAAAAAGGTTTAGCTATATTCTGTTTACTTTGCTTAAGGAAGCTGAAAATGTAAGACTGCCTCACAGAAATAAAGTATTTTTTTTTTTAAGTTTTCTTGGTTCTTGCCTGCAGAATCTATTTGGGTATAGCAGCCTGTTCTCTGGAAATACCTGATAAATTACAAGTTATTGCTTAAAGAAAAAAGTTGCAAATTTGATGAACAATTTTAAACAGTTCTGATTTTCCCTCTATGTTCTACTCTACTTCCATGCAAGTTACATCTACTAGCCCAGAAGCAGCATCAAGGATGTTACTACTAAGGCCAAGAATAATTTGCAAAATCTAGAAAGCTGTGGAGGATGAAATTATTGCGTATAATTTAAACATTCAAACCCAAACTAAATCTGCCTTTCAAGATAAAATCAATGGTCTATGATTTCCGCTGCATTTTGACTATGGCTACGTAACCAGTTTTCCAACTCTTATCCAGTGGCTTTATACTCACATTATACAACTGGCTGTTGATTTATACTGCAGGATATTAGAGCTTGCTGGTTTAGATCACAGGGTTCATTTTACCCCATCCCTTTTATTTTCAGCATAAAATAAATTCACCATTGCTTCAAACAGTCTTTTGCTTTCTGGGACACAGTTAGCTTTCCTGACTTCACATAGGCTTGAGTTAGCCAGATTTAAAACCGTTAGAACTGTACTGCGGTCATACTGTACCTATAATCTGGGCAGTCTCCACTTTACTTGATGTACTTAGACTGCAATTCTCCTTGAAAGTGGCAGCTGCAGCCAATCTTACAAAAGATGCTTCTGCACTGCCATGAACACTTTATTAAAAAAATATGCTATCTTTAAAAATGTTTTTTTGTCATAGAAGCCTTTCTCCTTAATCTTTTAACTTCCTTTACCATCTCTCTTTGCTTCAGACATACTAAATCTGTCTTACTCCCTTCAGTTCAGTTCAGTTCAGTTGTCCCTCAGTCGAGTCCGACTCTTTGCAACCCCATGAATCATAGCACGCCAGGCCTCCCCGTCCATCACCAACTCCCAGAGTTCACTCAGACTCACGTCCATCGAGTCAGTGATGCCATCCAGACATCTCATCCTCTGTGGCCCCATCTCCTCCTGCCCCCAGTCCCTCCCAGCATCAGAGTCTTTTCCAATGAGTCAACTCTTCACATGAGGTGGCCAAAGTACTGGAGTTTCAGCTTCAGCATCATTCCTTCCAAAGAAGTCCCAGGGCTGATCTCCTTCAAAACGGACTGGTTGGATCTCCTTGCAGTCCAAGGGACTTTCAAGAGTCTTCTCCAACACCACAGTTCAAAAGCATCAATTCTTCGGTGCTCAGCTTTCTTCACAGTCCAACTCTCACATCCATACATGACCACTGGCAAAACCACAGCCTTGACTAGATGGACCTTAGTTGGCAAAGTAATGTCTCTTGCTTTTCAAAATGCTGTCTAGGTTGGTCATAACTTTTCTTCCAAGGAATAAGCATATTTTAATTTCATGGCTGCAGTCACCATCTGCAGTGATTTTGGAGCCCACAAAAATAAAGTCTGACACTGTTTCCCCATCTATTTCCAATGAAGTGATGGGACCCGATGCCATGATCTTCGTTTTCTGAATGTTGAGCTTCAAGCCAACTTTTTCACTCTCCTCTTTCACTTTCATCAAGAGGCTTTTTAGTTCCTCTTCACTTTCTGCCATAAGGGTGGTGTCATCTGCATATCTGAGGTTATTGATATTTCTCCTGGCAATCTTGATTCCAGCTTGTGTTTCTTCCAGTCCAGCATTTCTCATGATGTACTC
>SJYQ01095264.1:257328-295246 GCA_006410935.1 Redunca redunca
AACTGTGGAAAATTCTGAAAGATATGGGACTACCAGACCACCTGACCTGCCTCTTGAGAAATCTGTATTCAGATCAGGAAGCAACAATTACAACGACATGGAACAACAGACTGGTTCCAAATAGGTAAAGGAGTACATCAAGGCTGTATATTGTCACCCTGCTTATTTAACTCATATGCAGAGTACATCATGAGAAACGCTAGACTGGATGAAGCACAAGCTGGAGTCAAGATTGCTGGAAGAAATATCAATAACCTTAGATATGCAGATGACACCACCCTTATGGCAGAAAGTGGAGAACTAAAGAGCCTCTTGATGAAAGTGAAAGAGGAGAGTGGAAAAGTTGGCTTAAAGCTCAACATTCAGAAAACTAAGATCATGGCATCTGGTCCCATCACTTCGTGGCAAATTGATGGAGAAACAGTGAAAACAGTGGCAGACTTTATTTTGGGGGGCTCCAAAATCATTGCTATTCTTGCCTGGAGAATCGCAAGGATGGAGGAGCCTGGTGGGCTGATGTCTATGGGGTTGCACAGAGTCAGACACAACTAAAGCAACTTAGCAGCAGCAGCAGACAGCATATTAAAAAGCAGCAACATTACTTTGCCAACAAAGGTCCGTCTAGTCAAGGCTATGGTTTTTCCAGTGGTCATGTATGGATGTGAGAGTTGGACTATAAGGAAAACTGAGCACTGAAGAATTCATGCTTTTGAAGTGTGGTGTTGGAGAAGACTCTTGAGAGTCCCTTGGACTGCAAGGAGATCCAACCAGTCCATCCTAAAGGAAATCAGTCCTGAATGTTCATTGGAGGGAGTGATGTTGAAGCTGAAACTCCAATACTTTGTCCACCTGATAGGAAGAGCTGATTCATTTGAAAAGACCCTGATGCTGGGAAAGATTGAAGGGGGGAGTAGAAGGGGATGACAGAGGATGAGATGGTTGGATGGCATCACTGACTCAATGGACATGAGTCTGAGTGAACTCTGGGAGTTGGTGATGGACAGGGAGGCCTGGCATGCTGCAGTCCATGGGGTCACAAAGGGTAGGATACGACTGAGCGACTGAACTGAGCTGAACCACCGTGTATCACTTGCTATGGTGATGTTGTTGCTTAGTCGCTGACTCTTCAACTCCATGGACTTTCGCCCACCAGGCTCCAGATCTTCTCCATGCAGGAGCTGAAGCTATTGGCAGGTGAGTTCTTTACCGCAAAGCCACCAAGGAAGGCCTTTTGCTCACGATAGCAAGTACTTTATACACACATATCTCATTTACCCTTTACAGTAGCCTGCAGGCAGTTGTTTTATCTCCACTGTATAAACGTGGAGGCTGAGGCTCAGTGAGCTTCAGTGGTTTCTCAAGAACACAGAGCTGAGAAGTGGCAGAGCTGGGATTTAAATCCAGGTCTGTGTCCTGAATGCATTGTTTAGCATGCTTCTCTTCAGAACCATTCTGCTTATTTATTAATGTTGTGAAAGAACATTTCAATGAAACAAAATCTTTTCAAGTGTGTAGAATATATTCATTTTTCGAAATGAAGGTGACTTTGCTATTTTCAATTCTGTCATTCTACATATTGATCTTCTTAAGCTCATCTCATCCTTGCTTGAAGTAACATGATTGCATGGTCTATCTCAGGCTTTCTCCCCTGTCTCCAGTCACAGTAACAGCTCCACTTTCTGGTATCTGCTGGGGTCTAGTTGGTTTTCTGCCACATCATTCATAGGATAGGGGCAGCTTAAAATATTCTATGTTACCAAAAGGCCCACAAATGTTGTGTTCAATGGCCCTTGCAAGGGGGACAGTAGTCTTAAACCACTGGCCCTTGGATGGTAAATAGTAGTATCTAATGATATTTAAAATAAAAGTTAGATTTTGCATCTTTTCTGTGGAAGCTTGAAAAAATTGCCTCAGTAAGACAACTGATGGCAATTTGCGGAGACACGACAGTGTTATTACTGACGTCACTGGTGCTGGTCTTTGCCATCATGCTTAACTCTGCCCAGGATCAGTCAGCCAGCCTGGCATCCTTCTGTCCCAGCAAGGCTGCTCCCCTCCCTCTCTTCCTAGCAACCCCCCTGCCAACAGCTGCTACATGAAAAACTGATTCTCTTCCAGTTCCTTCCAGGATTTAGCATGAAGGTTACAAGGTGAGGGGCAGCTGGGTCGGCTGGGCCATAATGAAATTCTAGGAGAAGCAAGATGAAAATAAAGAAAATTTTTGAAAAATTTTAAAGAAAAGAAGGAGAAAATATCTCAGGGGAGAGGCCCTGGTAAAAAGCAGTTTGTTCCACTGGCCAGCAGTACAGCTTGAGAGGAATTTTGCCACAAGTATTCGCTAATTATTGAATTTAATTAAAGTAACCTTGGTGACCAAAACCACAACTTACTGTTAAAGGTTTGTGTGTAAAGTACTGGAAAGGAGATCAGTATTTTACAGTAACATACTTTGTAAAGAGGAAATTATAAATATGGGGAAAGGGTAGTTGCTGCCGCCTCTACCAGGGTGAGGTTCCTCTACTAACTCTGCTAAAGTGGTTTCCTTCTTTCATTAGAGTTGGAAATTTCACTTTGAGATGTAACTATACATTCATTTGACTTCCCTGCTGGCTCAGATGGTAAAGCGTCTGCCTGCAATACGGGAGACCCTGGGTTGGGAAGATCTCCTAGAGAAGGAAATGGCAACCCAGTCCAGTATTCCTGCCTGGAGAATCCCAGGGACGGAGGAGCCTGGTAGGCTACAGTCCATGGGGCCACAAAGAGTTGGACACGATTGAGCAACTTCACTTCATACATTCATTTATCCATTCAGGAATACTTACTGTTTATTTCTTATATATACTATATCCTGGGCTAAGGAAGTTAACACAAACATATACACAAATAATCACAAGAAGGTGATTAAGTGCCATCAGAAAATGTGACCTGTTCTCTAACCAAAGAATGTACAAATGTCTAAGGCCCTCAGTGGAGCAGAGTCCTCATGGGCTGCCAGACAGCTGCCATGAGAGGCCTTCAGTTCAGTTCAGTTCAGTCGCTCAGGCGTGTCCGANCCCTGCTGGCTCAGATGGTAAAGCGTCTGCCTGCAATACGGGAGACCCTGGGTTGGGAAGATCTCCTGGAGAAGGAAATGGCAACCCACTCCAGTATTCCTGCCTGGAGAATCCCAGGGACGGAGGAGCCTGGTAGGCTACAGTCCATGGGGCCACAAAGAGTCGGACACGACTGAGCAACCTCACTTCATACATTCATTTATCCATTCAGGAATACTTACTGTTTATTTCTTATATATACTATATCCTGGGCTAAGGAAGTTAACACAAACATATACACAAATAATCACAAGAAGGTGATTAAGTGCCATCAGAAAATGTGACCTGTTCTCTAACCAAAGAATGTACAAATGTCTAAGGCCCTCAGTGGAGCAGAGTCCTCATGGGCTGCCAGACAGCTGCCATGAGAGGCCTTCAGTTCAGTTCAGTTCAGTCGCTCAGGCGTGTCCGACTCTTTGCAGCCCCATGAATCGAAGCACGCCAGGCCTCCCTGTCCATCACCAGCTCCCGGAGAGGCCTTACCGCATAATAGCTAAGGGGACATACTCAGAACCAAGTATCAACCTAGTTCCTCCATTAGTCAGCTTGTCATCTGGGATGGTTTTCTGCCTTATTAAAGATATAATTTCCTCATGCATACAAAGGAGACAAGATGCTACTTACTTCAGAGGGTGGTAGCAAAGCTTAACTGAAGTCACCCAGGTGAAGAAATGGGCACAGCACCTCGTCCAGGACAAGTGCTGAAGACATATTCATACTAGTACTATTGTGCTTGATGTATCCATCAGGATGATCAGGCTTAAGCGATAAAGTATGGCTTTAGCTAATATAGGCAGATAAAAAGGAACATGGTAATTTAAGGGGATGGCTTAGAGACTTAAGAGGTAAAGAATTAGATTGTGGAAGGGACGGAAATCAGGGATCTGCATAAGAGCAGGAAGAGTCTTTGTAGGGGACGACTGTCTCTGTTCTTCACTCTGAATATCACTGGGCTCAGACTTACATTCCAGGGAGAAAGTAGGTGATTGGCTTACATGTTGGACCCGTGATTAGCCCGCCCACCTCTTGGAAAGATAAAGACGCAGAGAAAACTCCTTAGAAGCTGTGGTATTTTTTGGTCAAGGGGAAGAGAAAAGGGGATGTTCACAGTGAGAAGTCTAAGGCCAAGTAGCAGCGTCACTACTGGTAGGAGGGTGAAATCTGCCGATGTGGTCAGGGAGAGGGAAGATTGTGGTGACGTGCATAAGGAGGGCCAGACTTTCCAGGAGTTTCTGGAAGGCCAGCAAGAGGGGTTCAGAGTTGGTGTGTTAGGAACTTACGAGACACTGAAGGGATTAAATATAGATTAAACATAGATTAACATATGTTTCACATATAGAGTTTGGCAGGGTTGGATAGTATAATTTGGAAAGGGGAGAGAGAAAGCAGTTTAGACTCCAGAACACTGCATAATTCTCCATTTCTGTATTGAACTAGATGGGGATATTGGGAGAGGACAAAAAAGGTCTAGACGAGAAAGATGTTGCCTTTTTTCAGAAAAAAAATAATTTTTCAAAAGTCAACAGGATAGCTAACATCAAAATGTCAGATAAGAACAAGAGTTAGAGAGTATGTAAAGAAAATGGTACCCTGATACCTCACTAGTGGAAATGGAAAGTGGTACAGCTTTTATACTTTGGAAAACAGTCTGACCATTTCTCAAATGATCCATCTCAGGGTTACTATATGGCCCAGCAATTCTATTCCTTGGTATGTGCCTAAGTAAAATTAAAACATATGTGCACATAAGCAGTTATGCATGAATGTCTATAACATCCTTATTCATGATAACCAAAAAGTGGAAAAATCGAGATGTCCACCAGCTTATGAAGGGATAAACAAAACATGGTATATCTAGACCATGGAATATTCAGTTCAGTTCAGTTCAGCCACTCAGTCGTGTCTGACTGTTTGCGACCCCATGAATCACAGCACATCAGGCCTCCCTGTCCATCACCAACTCCAGGAGTTCACTCAGACTCACGTCCATTGAGTCCGTGATGCCATCCAGCCATCTCATCCTCTGTCATCCCCTTCTCCTCCTGCCCCCAATCCCTTCCAGCATCAGAGTCTTTTCCAATGAGTCAACTCTTCGCATGAGGTGGCCAAAGTTCTGGAGCTTCAGCTTTAGCATCAGTCCTTCCAATGAACACCCAGGACTGATCTCCTTTAGAATGGACTGGTCGGATCTCCTTGCAGTCCAAGGGACTCTCAAGAGTCTTCTCCAACACCACAGTTCAAAAGCATCAATTCTTTGGTGCTCAGCCTTCTTCACAGTCCAACTCTCACATCCATACATGACCACAGGAAAGACCATAGCCTTGACTAGACGGACCTCAGTCGGCAAAGTAATGTCTCTGCTTTTGAATATCCTATCTAGGTTGGTCATAACCTTTCTTCCAAGGAGTAAGCGTCTTTTAATTTCATGGCTGCAGTCACCATCTGCAGTGATTTCGGAGCTCCCCAAAATAAAGTCTGACGGTTTCCACTGTTTCCCCATCTATTTCCCATGAAGTGATGGGACCGGATGCCATGATCTTCGTTTTCTGAATGTTGAGCTTTAAGCCAACTTTTTCGCTCTCCTCTTTCACTTTCATCAAGAGGCTTTTTAGCTTCTCTTCACTTTCTGCCATAAGGGTGGTGTCATCTACATATCTGAAGTTATTGATATTTCTCCCAACAATCTTGATTCCAGCTTGTGTTTCTTCCAGTCCAGCATTTCTCATGATGTACTCTGCATATAAGTTAAATAAGCAGGGTGAAAATATACAGCCTTATTTGGCCATAAAAAGGAATACTGCTGCTGCTAAGTCACTTCAGTCATGTCCGACTCTTCGCGACCCCATGGACGGCAGCCCACCAGGCTCCCCCGTCCCTGGGATTCTCCAGGCAAGAACACTGGAGTGGGTTGCCATTTCCTTCTCCAATGCATGAAAGTGAAAAGTGAAAGTGAAGTTGCTCAGTCGTGTCTGACTCTTCGAAACCCCATGGACTGCAGCCTACCAGCCTCCTCCATCCATGGGATTTTCCAGGCAAGAGGACTGGAGTGGGGTGCCATTGCCTTCTCCAAAAAAGGAATAGCACTGATATAAACTACAGCACATATGGAGCTTGAAAGCATTAAGCCAAGTGAGAGGAGACTACATGATTTATTCATACGAAAGTCCAGAACAGGTAAATCTATAGAGACACAAAGTAGAGTAGAGGTTTCTTAGGGCTGGAGGAGGGAAGGACTAAAACGGGAGGGTGCAGAGTACGGGGGACTAGCTTGAGAGAGCACGTTTTCTTTTTGAGGTGTTGCAAGCGCTCTAAAATTGACTGTGATGATGGTCACAGACATATACAACTGTCCTAAAAACCCATTGAACTGTACAATTTAAATGGGAAAAATGGCATGATACGTGAACTATATCTCAATAAAATGCTTTGAAAAAAGTCATCGGGATGTGGCAACTTAGGATAATGGGGAAAGAAGCAGAGGAATAAATCTATGGTAGTCATAATGCAAATACAGGATAATGACAAAAAGAAGGTAGACAGAAGGGACACGAGTGGGTGGCAGAAAAAAATATACACAGGCCCCCACAGGCAGTGAGTGCACAGTGGAAGAGCCATGCTGAGTGCTGAAGAACTGATGCCTTCTAACTGGTGCCGACTCTTGAGAGCCCCTTGGACTACAGGAAGATCAAGTCAATCCTAAAGGAAATCAACCCTGAATATTCATTGAAAGGACTGACGCTGAAGCTGAATCTCCAGTATTTTGACCAACAACATGATGTGAAAAGCTGACTCATTGGAAAAGACCCTGATGCTGAGAAAGATTGAAGGCAAAAGAAGAAGAGGGCGGCACAGGCTAAGATGACCGGATGGCATCATTGACTCAATGGACATGAGTTTGAGCAAACCCCAGAAGACAGTGAAGGACAGGGAAGCCTGGTGTGCTATAGTCCATGGGGCTGCAAAGAGTTAGACACGACTTTGTTACTGAACAACAATAACAAAAAAGTTTTACAAGTGACCAAGAAACAAAGGATGTGAGAATGCTCTTGGGTCAGCTAAAGTTCCTCTTCCTGGAGACATGGGCTTGTTTTATAATGACAAAGGAATGCATCAGACCAGATTTCAAAAAGGCTGTACAAATTTAGATGTAGAAGAAAGACATTCATTTTCTTCACAGGGCTAGGCGGCAAGTTATGAAACAATACAGTGTTTCTGTTACTACAATACTGTCTTCAATCCTGTGTGTTGACTTCAGATCGTGGCTGGCTCACCTCAACGTGCCCCTCTCCAGCTAGTCCACTGTCCTGTATTTAAGGACTACTCAATAATTCTTAGTAATCTCAATTTTAGATTTTCACTTTCACTAATATACCCAACATTGGAGACACAAAAATAGTCCATATGATCAGCCCATACCACCCCCAGCTCCATCTGTGTCCTCCTACAACTCTGCACAGATATTTTGATTGCCTTTCTGTGATTCTGTACCCTCTATAAGATTGTTCTTGTTGATTCTAAGACATGAGTGAAACAATATCACATACTGCAGATGACTTCATCCTATTTCTGGCATTTCTTCCCTCCTTGTTTCTGGTTTACAAAAATCCAAAGAAAACCAATAATGGATGATACCTAGAGAGAATGGTGGTAAGCCCCACCTGCTGATCTGAAGATGTTTTTAAAATCAAATCACTGACCAGTCTACACATTGTGTCAAACTGACCAATCTCTACACACTGTGAAAGCACACACCTATGTCAGATTGGGCCTAATACATGAAAGGCTTTGGTCTCTCTCTTGCAGTGATGAAAATCGACTTTTCTCTCTACTGAGGAATCAAATAAATCTCTGGTCATGAATATTTCAGGTCCGAACTTGGCACTTCGTGGACAATGTCTTTTTTAACGTCCCCTGAGATGAGAAAACAGGCCCAGAAAAGCAAAGGGATTTGCCCTCAATCACTTAGGCAGGATTTCTGTTTACAAAGACTGGCTAGTAGCTAATATACTACAATGGCTTAAAAGTTTAATGCCCACCATTCAAAAATGCCTTTGGATAGTGGCGGCCTCTCAGCTCCAACCCAGTTGCGTTGCTCGGCCGTCTCCCAGCTGGGACCAGCCTCAGCAGAACCAAATACAGAAGTTCCCGGCTGCTCAGGGATGGAGGAGCCTGAAGCAGGCCTGGTGTTCTGCCTCATTGTTCAGACACTTTGATACTGACCACCTCTCAACTAAATATTACCAAATAATTCATTCCCACCCTTCATTTTAAAGACCACTCTCATTTAAAAGGAAATGTAATCCATATGTTTCTAGTTCCTTTACCTTCAAGTCACTAACAGTATATGCTTTTGCAATGGCTACTTCATGTCCAAATGTCTTTGGAGACTTTTTTTTTTTTCCACGAGGGCAGGAAGCTGTATTTTGGACAAGAGTAATCACCGAAAGGTTTAAGTTCACAACTTGAAAATGCAAACCCATAAGGTTTAAATTGTAAACTTGCCCACTTCGTATTCTGAAAGGGCTCTAAAGAGCAATAATAGCAAGGCTCTGGCCAGTATTAATACATGAACATCTGGAAAAGGGAGGTGCAATAGGGGAGAGGACAATGACCGATGCGGACGCCCTCAGGAAGCCAGGCCAGGGCAGGGTGCCTGGACGGATCCAGAAGACACTGCGTGCTTGTACTGCTGATGTTCCTGTTATGAAATCAGCAGCGGCAGCGGCAGCCAGGAGAACACACCAGGAGCCGCAAGGGAATCAGGGTCGAAAACAGAGCGAGTACTTGGATCTGTATTTTACATAAGACTGAAAAATCCGTGGCTGGGCTCTGAGGCCCCTATTTGTTCACATGTCATAGGAAAGGGTCTCTCCTGCTGCTGCGTTACAGGTAAAAAAAGGATGGAAAGCTAACTTTTCAGTCTGTGGATTAAACAGTAACTCTCTTGATGAACTCGATACACTGCAGTGCCTTACTATGTGTTTTTTTTAATCTCGATTTAGATAGGACCAAGGATTTTCTCAGTTGTGATGAACATCACAAAATGGAAATAAAATTTGACTAGCTTGGGACTTCCCTGGTGGTAGAGTGGAAAAGAATCTGCCTGCCAATGCAGGGGACTCAGGTTCGATCCCTGGTCTGGGAAGATTCCATATGCCTCAGGGCAACGAGGCCCGAGACCCACAACTACTGATCTTGCATGCTGCAACTCCTGAAGCCAGGGCACCTATGCGCCACAGCAAGAGAAGACACTGCAATGGGAAGCCCACGCATGGCAGCAAAGAGCAGCCCCCGCTCGCTGCAACTAGGGAAAGCCTGCACAGAGCAGCAAAGACCCAGTGCAGAAAAAAAGTAAACCTATAATTTTTTTAAAAAGCACTGTTTCTTTAAAAAAATAAAATTGACTGGCTTGAAAAGAAAAGAATAAATAAATTCTTCCTAAAATTGTTGAAAGGTAAATATTTTCTATTATTAATTGTAGATAATAGAAAACGAAGACTGAGGGGTATATGAGATATGGCCAGAGGGGCATTTTCTTGGAGAAAAATTAAAATGACATGATTCCTAGCTAAAGGACTAGCGATGGAAGTAACGATTTAAAAAAATGCATGACAGGTTTCTCCCATGACATCATGGGCCTCACAGAGAAGCAGGGAGCGCAGGAGAAGGTGAAATGACACTCTCACAGACACAGCCCACACTGGCGAGCTCCAGCTCCTTCTGCCATGAGCAGCCAGCTCACCCACACCTGCACCAAGTCTCCCGTTGGGTCTCCTTGGCTAGTTTCTTGTCTACTCGTGGAGTTGAGACAATGAGCTCCTGCTGCTGCTGCTGCTAAGTGGCTTCAGTCGTGTCCGACTCTGTGCGACCCCAGAGATGGCCACCCACCAGGCTCCCCTGTCCCTGGGATTCTCCAGGCAAGAACACTGGAGTGGGTTGCCATTTCCTTCTCCAATGCACGAAAGTGAAAAGTGAAAGTGAAGTCGCTCCTTCGTGCCCAACTCTTAGCAACCCCATGGACTGCAGCCCTCCAGGCTCCTCCATCTATGGGATTTGCCAGGCAAGAGTGCTGGAGTGGGGAGCCATTGCCTTCTCCAAATGAGCTCCTAACAGTCTTCAATTCCACAAAAGGAGCCAACAGTTAGGACAGGACATGGAAGGAATTTTCAACACTGGAAGTACACACACCCCATCAGGTCTGAGCTCTCATACGGAGCGAATGGGGAGCCAGCTTCCTGTCAGTGTCCCTGCATCATTTACCCTGTTTTTGGATCAAGCAACACAGAAATTGAAAGGAGATGGTCCTAACCGACACGAAATTCTCCATCACCATTTCTCTTGAAAGAAGGAAATAATATATTGATTGGGAAAGAAGACTTGTAAAGAGGCTCCAGGTAAATTGGATGGAAGGAAGAGTGAACCTCCTAAGGAGAAGGTCCCAGGGCATCTATGCACACCCTACAAGTCCTGTGTGTCTCAGGCAGGCCATGACGCTGCACAGGCCAACCTCTGATGCAGCCCTACAGTGGCCAACATGAGCAACAGAATTTGGAGTCATCAGGAAAAATATTCTATTGCTGCCTAGCTCTTCAGCCTTTACCCTAAAACTCCCCAGGACTCCCTAAACTGTTGTAGCTGTTTAGTTGCTCAGTCATGTCTGACTCTTTGTGTCCCCATGGACTATAGCCCACCAGGCTCCTCTGTCCATGAGATTTCTTGCCATGAGGCAAGAATACTGGAGCAGGTTGTCATTTTCTTCTCCAGGGGATCTTCCTGACCCAGGGACCAAACCCATGTCTCCTGCATTATAGGCAGATTCCTTACCACTTAGCCACCAGGGAAACCTACTCCCTAAGCTACTGTAATGCTAAGTGGGGCCACACTGAAGAAGCAAAGATGGGGGCAGAAAGAAGGATATGGAGCTCTGTGTCTCCTACCTGGCCTGATACATATGGAAGTCACAGCATTGGTAAGTAACTCAGACAGGAAATACAAGGGCACAAGTATTCTGCAACCATCAAATAATGAATATAAATGTACCTACATGTCCTGACCTTTGGATATAGCCAATCTTTAGATACAGATGAGGTCACACGTATGGTACTGCCCCAAAGAAACTGTTTGGCACACTAAGTAGCAGAAATTGCAGTGCTTTCTGTCCAAGAGTTCTTTGGGCCCCAGACAGCTTCATATGGTGTTACCAATAAGAACTAGATATTTACTGCTGTCACCAATACCGCTGCTCTTGGAAGAGACTAGGATTAGGCCCCTTGAGACCAGTGGCAGCCAGATGTAGAAGACAAGTCCCACATTCTTGAATGGCCTAACTTTTCCAGTTCATTACACACATTTGACACATTCTGGGCATGCAGTATTGGAAGCTGGGTGGGCGGGTCCTCCAGAAGCAGATGCTGAGATGAAGTCTGGGATATGAGATATTTACTGGGAATCAAAACCTGTGACAGAAAGCAGGATAAAGCAGGAATGAGCTGAGGGAGAAGTCAAGCTGTGGCATAGGCCAAACCAGTGCAGAAATCTGGGCTGAAAACAGCCCTTCAAAACTTACCCAAAGCAAAGATCTGAGGACTTATACCCCTGAAATAAATGGCCAGCCCATGTTCAGTTACCAGACCTAGACTATTGCCCTAGAATGGACGTGGCCTTGGGCAAAAGCAAGTTCTCTGCAGGTGAGGTAGAGTCTAAAGCAGATGATGGCTAGAGGCTGTTTGCTGATTGCACATCTCACTGCTCATTAGCAAATGCTTTCTTGAAGAGAGATCTCCATGGTGCCTATCACTGTCTACCATACAGATGGGTTAGTCCAAACTAGGGAGGAGGGGAAAGAGATGAAAAGATCAGTTCAGTTCAGTCGCTCAGTCGTGTCTGACTCTTTGCGACCCCATGGACTGCAGCACAGAAGATAAAAATATATGAATGGGACAAGGAGTGAAGAAGCTGGAGCCACCGTGTGTGTGTGTGTGTGTGTGTGTGTGTGTGTGTGTGTGTATTTGTTAGTTGCTCAGTCATGCATGACTCTTTATGACCCCATGGGCTATAGCCTGCCCGGCTCCTCTGTCCATGGAATTCTCCAGACGAGAATACTGGAGTGGGTAGCCATTCTCTTCTCCAGGGAACCTTCTGAACCCAGGGATCAAACCTGGGTCTCCTGCATTATAGGAAGATTCTTTACCATCTGAGCCACCAGGGAAGCCCAGAGCGACCTAGACTTGAGGTCAAACCCACTCCCAGTCCTCAGCCTGGAAAGACCTGGAGTCAGAGGTTGCTTTCAGCCTCCACTGTAATGACCCCCACCATGGAGCCTCCAATAACCCAACAGGCTTGCCAATTGCAACTTGATCCTCTTGGCTTGGGCGTCAATCTCCTCAATGATGATGAGGCATGGGACCACTCAGTGCCCACATTTGTACAACCCAAAAGGGGGAGTGGTTAAGAAGGTGGGCAGTTAAGGTCTTATTTGACAATCAGTTCAGTTCAGTTGCTCAGTTGTGTCTGACTCTTTGCGACCCCATGGACTGCAGCACACCAGGCCTCCCTGTCCATCACCAACTCCCAGAGCCTGCTCAAACTCATGTCCATTGAGTCAGTGATGCCAACCATCTCATCCTCTGCTGCCCCCTTCTCCTTTTACCTTCAGTCTTTCCCAGCATCAGGGTCTTTTCAAATGAGTCAGTTCTTCGCATCAGGTGGCCAAAATATTGGAGTTTCAGCTTCAGCATCAGTCCTTCCAATGAATATTCAGGACAGATTTCCTTTAGGATGGACTGGTTGGATTTCTTTGCACTCCAAGGGACTCTCAAGGGTCTTCTCCAAGACCACAGTACAAAAGCATCAATTCTTCAGTGCTCAGCTTTCTTTATAGTCACATCCATACATGGCTACTGAAAAAAAAACGTAACTGACTAGATAGGAGGCAGAATATAAATTCTTGACCTTCTCTTCAGTTCTGTGAGACTGAGCAATCAGTTGTATTTGGCATCAGCTGTGGAGCTGGTAATACACTATTATATTGGATCTTGTACCTCCCCACCTCAGCCCATTCCCTAACTCCTTTCCTGAAATGAAGTGAAGTGAAGTGAAGTCGCTCAGTTGTGTCCGACTCTTTGTGACCCCATGGACTGTAGCCTACCAGGCTCCTCCATCCCTGGGATTCTCCAGGCAGGAATACTGGAGTGGGTTGCCATTTCCTTCTCCAGGAGATCGTCCCAACCCAGGGATTGAACCTGGGTCTCCTGTATTGCAAGCAGACGCTTTACCATCTGAGCCACCAGGGAAGTCAACTCCTTTCCTGGGGTTGCACAAAATAATAAAGCACATAAGTTTCTACCTCACCTCCACTCATTGAAGAACCCAGGCTAAGATGATTTATTTCTTAGGTTAGGGCAAAAGTGTCTCAGTATCAAAAGTTATCATGCAGCAAAACAATCAATCATGTGCAAATGACATGGCTGGCCAGGACCTCGAGACTGTTGCTGTGTAGAAATTCCCCACCCCAACCCTCTAACCCTGCTGGTGGGAATGTAAGTTGGTACAGCCACTAGGGAAAACAGTATGGAGGCTGTTCAAAAAAACATGAAAATAGGTTTGCCATTGCTGTTGTTGTTGTTCAGTCACTCAGTCGTGTCCGACTCTTTGTGACCCCACGGACTGCAGCATGCCAGGCCTCCCTGTCCATCACCATTTCCCAGTCTGTCAAACTCATGTCCATTGAGTCAGTGATGCCATCCAGCCATCTCGTTCTCTTTCATCCCCTTCTCCTGCCTTCAATCTTTCCCAGCATCAGGATCTTTTCTAATGAGTTGGGTTTTTGCATAAAGTTTCAAAGTATTGGAGCTTCATCTTCAACATCAGTCCTTCCAATGAATATTCAGGGTTGATTTCCTTTAGGATTGACTGGTTTGATCTCCTTGTAGTCCAAGGGACTCTCAAGAGTCTTCTCCAGCACCACAGTTCAAAGGCATCAATTCTTGAGTGCTCAGCTTTTTTATTGTTGAACTCTCACCTCCATACATGACTACTGGAAAAACCATAGCTTTGACTACACAGATCTTTGTCAGCAGAGTAGTGTCTCTGTTTTTAATACACTGTCTAGGTTTGTCTTTGCTTTTCAAGCATCTTTTAATTTCATGGCTGCAGTCACCATCCACAGTGATTTTGGAGCCCAAGAAAATAAACTTTCTCACTGTTTCCACTGTTTCCCCATCTATTTGCCATGAAGTGATGGCACCAGATGCCATGATCTTCGTCTTTTGAATGTTGAGTTTTAAGCTAGTTTTTTCACTCTCCTCTTTCACCTTCATCAAGAGGCTCTTTAGTTCCTTTTTGCTTTCCGCCAGTAGGGTGGAGTCATCCGCATATCTGAGGCTATTGATATTTCTCCCTGCAATCTTGATTCCAGCTTGTGCTTCACCAAGTCTGGCACTTTGCATGATATATACTCTGCATAGAAATTAAATAAGCAGGGTGACAAATATACAGCCTTGATGTACTCCTTTCCCAATTTGGAACCAGTTGGTAGTTCTATGTCCGGTTCTAACTGTTGCTTCTTGACCTACATACAGGTTTGTCAGGAGGTAGGTAAGGTGGTCTGGTATTCCCATTTCTTTCTTTCAGAATTTTCCACAGTTTTTTGTGATTCACACAGTCAAAGTCTTTAGCATAGAGTCAGTGAAGCAATCTCACTCCTGTGTATATATCCAGTTCAGTTCATTTGCTCAGTCGTGTCCAACTCTTTGCACCCCCATGGACTGCAGCACGCCAGGCTTCCCTGTCCATCACCAACTCCTGGAGTTCACTCAAACTCATGTCCATTGAGTCGGTGATGCCATCCAACCATCTCATCCTCTGTCGTCCTCTTTTCCTCCTGCCTTCAATCTTTCCCAGCATCAGGGTCTTTTCAAATGAGTCAGCTTTTCGTATCAGGTGGCCAAAGTATTGGAGTTTCAGCTTCAGCATCAGTGCTTTCAATGAATATTCAGGATTAATTTCCTTTAGTATGGACTGGTTGGATCTTCTTGCAGTCCAAGGGACTCTCAATATATCCTAACAAAACTGTAAATAAAAAAGAAACATGCGCCCAAATGTTCATTGCAGCACTATTCCTAACAGCCAAGATATGGAAGCAACGTATATGTCCATCGCCAGATGAATGGATAAACGTGGGGTACAAATATACAATGCAATATTAGCCATAAAAAATCAAATAATGCCACTTGCAGCAACATGGATGGATTTAGAGATTACCATATTAAGTGAAGTAAGTCGGAAAAAGACAGGCAAATACCATATGATATCACTTATATGTGGAACCTAAAAATATGACACAAATGAACATATCTATGAAACAGAAACAGATTCACAGCATAGAAAACTGACTTGTGGTTTCCAGTGGGGAGGAGGGATGGTGGAGGAAAGGACTGGGAATTTGTGATTAGCAGATGTAAACTATTATATATAGAATGGATAAACAGCAAGGTCCTACTCTATAGCACACGGAACTGTATTCAATATACTATAATAAAACATAATGGAAAAGATTATGAAAAAGAATATATATATATTTATACATACATATATAACTGAATCACATCGCAGTATAGTAGAAATTAGCACAGCATTGTCAATCAACTATACGTCACTAAAATTTAAAAAAATTTCCCCTCCCCACCCCATCACCCATCAAAGGAAAAAAAATCTACATTCTAACTTTGCCCCTTCCCCACTTCCCCTTGTAATTAGAGCTTTAATGCATGCAAGTTTGCCCCAATCTCTTGCCTTTCACAATGACAAAAAATTCAGGGAAGTACTTATATCATTTTTTCCCCCAGCTTAGAAGGCTGGGACTATTGAGTGTACTTGTATTTCTTCTTTGAAGGTGAAAGGTGCTCAGTCATGTCCGACTCTGTGCGACCCCACGGACTGTAGCCTACCAGGCTCCTCTGTCCATGGGATTTTCCAGGCAAGAGGACTGGAGTGGGCTGCCATTTCCTTCTCCAGGGGATCACCCTGAGTCTTTGAAGGTAGGGAACTCAAATCAAGAACATAGAGTCAGAAACATTTCTATGACCTGAACCTTCATCTGGTATCTGGTGTCCAATACAGAAACATTGTTCCCATTGTTCAGACACACGCCGGGCCTCTGACACACCTGCAAGAGGCGCATTTTCAGATGTGCCTTAATGAGGCATTCCTTGGGGCCATAGTGGAACAGGGGCAAAGAAAAACTGCAGTGCATTATACCAAGCAGTATCATTTGTAATTTCCAAAGAAATTATTACCAGACTAATGGGGTACGTCAACTGAATCCTCTCGGCACCGGGACTTATGTTCAGGTGTCACTCGTAGTTCCCAGCTGACTTGCACCTAAAAATACAATAATGTGGCTGAAACACCTGCTAGAGATGAACTACACTGAGTTCCCTACATAGGAGCCTTCAAGTCGTGAACTTTCAAAATGCAAACACGTGCTCACATGTCCAATCACACAAGATAGGTCACGCGTCTGGCATACACTGTCACCTGTGTGCGTCCTCTACAGGGAGTTGTATTTTACTGGGCAGTTGTTTGTGATGTCTGTGGATTTGAGAAGGCAGATGAGGAGTCCAAAAAGCAACTTACTGACCCTCAGCGAGAACCTAGAGGTGGATCTGCAAAGGGACGATTTCACTGAACTCCTTGCGGTGCGACATGAGACGCTTACCCGTGAGGACCTGATGGAATCGGAGCCCCAGAGAAAGGATGAAGAGAGACAAGAGGAAGAACTCACTGAAGAACTGAAGAGATTCGCAGCCCAGGGAATAGCAAGGGGTTTTCTTTATTTGAGGAGGCACTTTTAGCTTTTTGAGGCACAGGATCTGAACATAGAATGGTGCACGAGGGCCATTGCAGCCATCCAAAATGCAATCCAGGGCTGCTGTGTTATCTAAAAGAGCTACTACCCAGACGTCACTGTATCATTTCTTCAAGAGCATAGATATGTTGCTGGTGAATTTGAGGTTTTTTTCTTCAAAGTAAAAGAATTTGGAGATGAAGCAGAGAGTTTAAGAAAGTAAAGTGAAAGTTTACTTAAGTAAGAATACACCCTTATTGGAAGGATGGAAGCTGAAGCTCCAATACTTAGGCCACCTGATGCAAAGAGCTGACTCATTGGAAAAGACCCTGATGCTTGGAAAGATTGAGGGCAGGAGGAGAAGGGGGCGACAGAGGATGAGAGGGTTGGGTGGCATCACTGACTCATCAGGCAGAGTTTGAGCAAACTCCAGGAGACAGTGAAGGACAGGGAAGCCTGGCGTGCTGCGGTCCATGGGGTCGCAGCTGAACAACACCACCCTCAGAGGGAGAGCAGGCAGACAGTGAAGAGCTGCCACTTGGACCTCTCTGGCAAGCCAGTTATGAGGGGCATAAAAATGAAGGGGCAGAATATTCACTGGGGAAGTAGGAGTCTGGGGGTTGACTTCCTCGACTTTCATCCCAGCTCCATTTTCCCAAGAGGAGGAGGGATTTCTGTTGCTCCTCAGCTTAGATCAGAAGGCCATGTTGGTACAAGATGAGCAAGATCTGTAAGGCTAACCTTCTGGTAATGAGAGCACAATGAGCAAAAGTTTGCATTGGGATGCAGAGGGGGAGATTTCCACCTTTCCGCACCTTTCTTTGCTACTTGAACCCGTCACACCCAAAATGCTTGGTGTCCCATCAGTACGAAGATTCCTGCTTTCCCTTGTCTGCCTGTGTTGCTGTTCTGTAATTAATTTGTGTCTGACTCTTAGCGACCCCGTGGACTGCAGCACACCAGGCTTCCCTGTCCTTCAGTGTTGCCCAGAGTTTGGCCAGACTCATGTCCATTGAGTTGGTGATCCCATCCAACCATCTCATCCTCTGTCGTCCCCTTCTCCTCCTGCCTTCAATCTTTCCCAGCACTGGGCTCCTTTCCAGTGAGTCGGCTCTTCGCATCAGGTGGCCAAATTACTGGAGCTTCAGCTTCAGCATGTCTAGCTGTGGACCCCCTTACTTACAAGATGCATGACTTCCTGCCCCCGCCTCCATTTCTCTGCTCATACCTAGCTACCTGCCTGCTGCAACATATAGAATCCAACCCAGCAGGAAACCAGAACCCGTGTCGTCAGCGTCAGGCATGAGTGAAACTGCAGCTTGCCCTCCATCTCCTACTGCTGATGACCCTTTGGCTCTCCCATCTCCCATACCCCCCTCCCTTCTCCGGTTGGTAGTTTTTCTTGCCTGCTCACTAGGCTGTGAATATTTTTTGACACCCTGTATACCAGCTGTTATACTGTACTACTGCCATTTTTAAGGTACTGTACTGTAAGATTAAAAAGGTTTTCTCTATTTTTTTGTGTTTGTTTTATATATTATTTGTGTGAAAAGTATTATAAACCTATTACAGTACAGTACTAAATAGTGTTAGTTGGGTGCTGTTGACTTAAACATTATTCACAACCTTATGTCTGGAGTGATGTTTCATTTGGTGGGAACTTTTAGGACTTTAAGCCCGGGAGACAGCAACTCAAGCAACTGTGAGAGAAGTGCTCTGAGGATGTGGGCGGAGGAGCCAGGTTATAGAGAAGTTTTGCAACAAAAGGCAGGTAGTCTGAACATCAAAATATTGTTATTAGTTAAAGAAAGCCAGATAACTCAAGTTAAGGAATTTAGCACTTTCTATGTATGGGAAAATGCAAGAGTCTGGGTTCACTGGAATTATTCCTTTGATACACACCTCAGCTGTCTGGGGCTAATCTCCTGTGTTTTCACACCCTGAGCTTACTTTGCTTTGGTCTCACCATGGGGAGTAGCTGTAGTCTGACGGCTGCTAGGTAGCTCTTTTCCTGACCAGTTCCCTTGGTGCTCACCGGCTCACACTGGAGGGCTGCAATCTCATTGCTGACTGTGACACCCTTGTTTCCTGATACAGTAGGAAAGACTCCATTCCTTAGTACCTAGGCTAACTTTGCTGGAGTTTGCTCTCAGAATGAAACTCATTCATATATAGGGGACTTACTGTGATTTGTCCCTCTTCAACTTCACAACAGGGAGGCAGGGGATGCTCTGGGGTAGCCCTCGTTGGAATAGCGCGAGGGTCCTATTGTTGAGAAACAGGCCAGGGTCGGGCTTCGGGGGTCCCTGCTTGTTACACTCTCAGGACACCCCGGCCGCCTGTAGGTGCTCGGGAGGCACCTGGACACCAGGGCGTTGCTCAGAACCTGTGGCTCCCCTCCCTGGAGGTGGGGAGCCTGTTCTGTAGGGATGAGCTGGGACCCTGAGGGACAGAGAGCAGGACCCATCAGGACCCCAAAGCTATGCAAGCCTTCAGCTCTGTGATGCCCTCCCCCAGTCCTCCAACAGTACAGAAGCAGAGGCTTCACCAAAGAATACAGCAGGAGGCCCAGAAGAAATAATAAGTGATCCAGAGAGCTTATCGGAACTTTAGGCCGTCACTGCAAGGAGGCAGAGGCCTGAGACAGCTGTCCAGACACTGCACCTCGGCCGGCCGTCTCTCTCCTCTGCGATCCCAGTGCTCTGTTCTTCTGCAGCCACAGCTCCGTGCAGGTGTGAGCCCGGTTTTGAAGGGACAGTGCTCCTGAACAGGTAGAAAAAATCAAACAAGAGGGGAACTAGCTCCGTCTGAATTAAGCGTCAGGGGCTGGAATAAGAGAGGGTATGGCATGGAAGCAAGAGCTCTGGGCTAAGAAAGAGGCTGCTTGACTCACCCACCCAAGAGAGACATCCATGGGTGCCCCAGTAGGGCTCTAGCCCCTTGGAACCACAGAGGTCTCACCTCTGAGGAGAGATTTTCAAGCTTGTTGTGAAGCGGAACACTCTTTATTCAAAACAGATTTTTTATTTTATTCTTTTCAGGAACTGCTCTGGTTAAACTTGGAAAGGAAACAGTTGAGAACTCCTGGTCTCAAGGATTGAAAATTCCCCAGCACGACTCCCTCACGCCCTCCACCCTCCCCCAACACAGATGATGTCTTGTCCTCCACATTCACGCAGCAAGACCCCCTTAAGGGACTCTTAAAGTTGCTAAGTGATATTCAAAGATCAGAACTATTATTATGTTCTAGCAGAAAAGAGGGAAGATGAAAGACGATCTGGGCCCCGCTCTGTGACAGTTAGTTGTGATTACAACCACAATGGGAACAAGTCTCCATAAACTGGAGAAGAAAACATACTGAGGAATTTTGTCCTGGTCGGTAGATCCTGAATGTGCATGGGAAGAAATGGGGACCCAATAAATGTGTCCAGAATTGAGATCCTGTTTGCTCAAGGCTTCGCGGGTTACCAGTCTTCCCTGCTCCGCAAGAGAGTTCCTCAGTCCCTGCAGGCCTCCTTTCTACCAGTAAAGACACACTGGTTCCACCCTGGCTCATCCCAACACGTCAAGAATTCAGAGGCCCTTGGCTGGATGCCAAACGTCTCTAGCCTAAGAATCTCCTTCAGCATGCTGTCATCAGCTTCTAAGGGTCTCTGTTTTCCAGAGACTCTGGTACCCCTCATGCACCAGCTGGTATAAAGTAAAGGTGGAATTCTAAGCCTGCAGTTGGCTTGGAAGCCCTCATAGACTGATCTGTAGCATTCCCAGTATTTTCCAAATGTGGAACAAAAATTTTACACACCTCTTAGGAAGTCAGTTGATCCATCGGCACTGAATGTACTTCTTGAGAGCAAGGAAATATTCAAAATATGAACCAAGTTCTACATCACATGAATGGACAGATGAGAATGGATGAGAATGTAGTGGGCCTTGGAGAACTCCTGTTGGGCCAGGTGTTGACTTTATTTGATAAATTATGTTATAGGTTGAATTGTGTCCTTCTCAAAATTCATATGTTTAATTCCTAACCCCCAGTACCTCAGAATGTGACCTTATTTGGAAATAGAGTCATTATAGAGGTAACTGATTAAAATGAGATGATACTGGAGGATGGCAGGCTCCTACTTCAATATGAAAAGGAGATATATGAACAGAGACACTCACAAAGAGAGGACACCATCTAACAAGAGGGCAGAGATCATCAGACCAATGTGTCTATAAGCCAAAGACACCAAAGATGGGCAGCAAGCTCCAGGCAACTGGGGAAGAGGTCTAGAATAGACCCTTCCCTGGGCTGAAACTCCAATAATTTGGCCACCTGATGAGAAGAACTGACTCACTGGAAAAGACCCTGATGCTGCAAAAGACTGAAGGCAGGAGGAGAAGGGGACGACAGAGGATGAGACGGTTGGATGGCATCACCAACTCAATAGACATGAGTTTGAGCAAGTTCCGGGAGTTGGTGATGGACAGGGAGGCCTGGCGTGCTGCAGTCCAGGGGGTCGCAAAGAGTCGGACACAACTTAGTGACTGAACTAAACTGAACTTGGCATCTTCAGAGGGAGTGTAACCCTGCCAGCATCTTGATGTCAGATTTCAAATCGAGCCTCCAGCACCGTGAGACAGTAAATTTCTCTCGTTGAGGCCACCCAGTGTGTGGTCGTCTGTTACAGCAGTCCTAGCAAGCCGGCATGGATAGGGAGTGGGGCCTGGGAGTCCTAGGGCAGAGCCTGGGTGGCAGAGGGAGAACCTTCCGAGGCTTATGGCAGTGTGTATTTTCCAACAGGTTCGAAAGCATTTCAGTACTTGAGCAATCAGCTCGGTTATGCGTCAGTTTGTATACAAACTGATTACCCAGCCGGACTCTGAGGTGGGGGCTCACAGTCTGTCTCTTCCAAGGATGTGTAAGAGGAAAGAGAATTATGTTCTCAGGAGAGTTAGAGAAGGCACCTGCTTTAACGGGGGTTACAGAAGAAGATGCTTATTCAGGTCCATTTTAGCTGTGTGAGTGCCTCCAGCTCCATTCTGGGTTACGCACCTACTACAAGTCACTTACGCTTCCCAGGTGGCTCAGGGGTAGAGAATCCACCTGCCAACGCACAAGACGTGGGTTGGGTCCTGGGGTGAGGAAGATCGCCTGGAGGATGAAACGGCAACCCACTTACTCCAGTAGTCTTGCCTGGAGAATCCCACGGACAGAGGAGCCTGGGGCATCAGTCCATGGGGTCGCACGGAGCTGGACACGACTGAGCGACTGAGCATGTACTCACCAGTTGCTTAGGTGGCCCAGGCACCAACAGAGGACACAGAGGCTAAGACTCAGCCTCTGACCTCCTATAATTTGCATTTAGTTGGAAAGACAAGATTATGTCTTTCAAAAAAGAAGCTTATATAAACCCATCAAAACTTGAGTTCAATATAACTCATAAACATTGTTGTTGCTATTACTGCAAGAACCCACTCAGATGACTATACTGAATTAAAGATTCCCATCACTCTAAGAGCTCTTCCATGAGATCAATGGCTATGAAATGCTCAAGCCAACGGTTCACACCTTCTCTCTCAGACTGTGGGCTCTTTCTACACAAATCAGAACAGATCCATCAGCTTTCCACATATGATCTCAATGTTCCCCTCACAAAGTTTTATAGTCGCATTCTTGACGTTTGAATTCATTTTACATTTGGTTTCTGTGCGTCCATCCCGGTTGTGAAATGTTAGGGGGCCTAGCTTGTGTTTCATTGACTTGCCTTCAAGCCTGCTGAGATTTCTAGTCTGCTTAGGGCATGTGGATGTGGGCCAGACACACAGATAAGAGCTGTGTACTGACCCATTCTAGAAAAAACCCAGGGAGCATTCTCCGTGCGGTGAGGAAGGCAGGTCTGACCGACAGGGAGAGGGAGGGGATGGGTGAGGCTGAACAGCAACAGGGGGATTTGCCAAGGGCCTTCCTGGGACCCAGGGCCCACCAGGAACATGAAGCCCTTTTTAGCCCCGTTTATACCAGGAGAGCACACAGCCTCAGCATCATTCCCTCTGAATGAGAATGTGCGGGAACAGAGAGGATATGGACGAGTTCCCATCTCTCAGGGAACTGTTGTTGGAGATTCCATGGGATATAATCCTGGCCACGAAATCCAGGAGGAAGCGCCACCATCTGCTCCCTTTGTCTTTGGGCCCAGTCTGGATTCCATGAAGCCAACGGGCAAAATGCGTCCTTTCCTCTGGCCAGAAACACAGCGTCTTTTGAAATCTGAACTCACCTTGACTCTTCTTCCCGCTTTTTGTTCTTGGGCTTTGCTTTTCTTCCAGTCCGATTTTCCTCGTTAACTGCTTCAAATCTGAAACTTGGACACCCACTAAACAAGGAAAACAGTGTCACTGCAGATTCTGAGGCTGGGAGACAGGAGCTTCAGGAATAGAACTGGGAACAGATGCGTTTTGAACATCTATTATTTAGAGACGTACCTGGATGTTTTCTAAACCTTTGAATCGACTCTCCACGAAACTCCCGTGGGGTCTGTCTGGATCTCTCCGTCACCGTCACAGGCCCGGGGGCAGCACTGCTGCGGCGTAAGTGACGCTTTACTCTCATCATCACAGCCCGTTACCAGCCCTTTACGAATGATCACAGTCACGCGCACATGGTGCTTTGCTGCTATAAACGAAGGATAAATTACGCTATCTTTTCATTTCAGTCCGAGCCCTAGAGTTGGTCTGTTGGTTACAAATTCTCCAGGAACTGTGTCAGCCCAGGCAAATACCTTCTCAGGGAGGAGGCTTCAGAAGAGTGTTGACTGACACTTAGGTGGGCTTTAACACCCTGCTAGTAAAATCTTAACATACTCCTAAGAAGACAAACAGCAGAGTCATATCTAAACCCAGAATGTATCAGTTTCAGTAATCTGGGTGAATTAAGGCACTAAGACACACATTCACTAAAAAGTCCAAAATAAAGGCCAATTGAAAAGCCAAAGATTTAGAAGAATTTTAATATTTTTTACTTTCTAATTCATTTCTGTGTAGTTGGTTTATTTCCTTGGAAATCTACATAAGCAAACACTTGACTTGTTCTAGCCAGACGTTTGTGGGCTCTTGGCCTGATGTGCAGACAGCCACGGTGGGGAGGAAGATGGGGACGCCAGGGAGTGGAAGTGACACTCAGATCCTGGTGTCCTTGTCGATGGACTCTGACGATTTCTAGACATTGTATCAATCGCAGGACCAGTGTTTTCTCCAGGGTCTCCTACTAGCTCACAATGGAGCTGGGGTGTGCTTCTACCATGCTTGTCGTGCCTAGCGCAGAGCTGTGTCCACAGGAGACATTCAGGGATGAATTCTAAAGGTTGTGGGTGAATTCCACTTTTATAAGTTGAATTATACTTTAAGAACATATGCAGGGCGAGAACATATGGGGAACACATTTAAAGGAATACTGCATTGGACCATTTTGTAAAGTTAGAATAACTTCCTGATTTATTTGTTTCGTGAGCAGAATTGGGTTTATCAGATTTCCTTAAAACCGAAGCGCAGAACACTCTGTTCCTCCATTTCTAACGTAAGGGGATCAGGCTCAATGACTTTGACTATTTTTCTTTTTAGTGAATATTTCTTTCAGTGCTAAAATTTTAAGGTTTTAGAACCTTCCTTCAAATAACATTGAAGTTTAGAAATTGAGAATTTTGCCTGCCTTTTCTGCTTTGAGGGATAGAGAGAAAAAAAATTGAGTGACTCTTCTCAAATTTTGTCTTCTTTTCATTTATTCGCAATCAACTCCTTATTGCAATTATATCCTCCTGAAATAATTATTTGTATTATATCAGCCCTATCTCTCCTATTAGGCAGATCTGTACTCTGGATTAAATGTATTGTTTGTCTTTAGATATGCTTTACTTCTTGACTACAAAAGAAACCAACCCTATTGGATTGAAGCGGCAACGACAGAGCTCACCACCCCCCAGCTACGNCCCACCTCTACCCCTGCCCCATAGTGGCTGACTGTAAAGGTCATGTATCTTGGAAGCAAAAATCACACAGTTAAGATCCTTTTTGTGTGTATGCGAGGGAGTTTTCACAGAAAAAATGTTTAAATGCTTTTTGTTTTTTTAGATTATGAAAGTGACAACAAAAAAGTAACATTTAAAGGTACCGATGGATTATGATAATTTAGCAAGCTCTCTCTTGAGCCAAGCATCCTATAAATCCTTACAGAAGGAAACTCTGTTGGTTCCTTTCCGACCATAACTAGGATAGCATTGGGTTCTTGATTGGTACTTCTCTCTCCAATGCCTTTATTTAAAAAACATAGTGACTTCAATACTTTGATAAAAATAACATGGTTATTAAAAATAATTCAAGTAGTTCAGAACATCACCACAAATTTCATTAGTTAGAAACAGTGGTCCTTAAAATGTGGTGGACAAGCCCTTGTGCACTCTTGGAGAGAATGTGAACTGGTGCCGTCATCATGGAATCCAGTATGGAGGCGCCTCAAAATTTGCAAATAGAAATACCATACAATCTAGCAATTCCAGTTCAGGGTATTTATCCAGAGAAAATGGAAACACTAATTTAAAAAATACACATATGCACCCCCACGTTCATAGCAGCTCTGTTTACAATAGGCAAAGTATGGACACAACCTGTGTCCGTCGACAGACGAACGGATAAAGAAAAACAGATCACACACACCAAAATGAAACACTACGCAACCATATAAAAGGGTGAAATTTTGTCATTTGCGGCAACACGGATGGACCTAGAAGGTATTATTATGCTTAGTGAAATAAGTCAGAGAAAGACAGATACTGTGTGTGTTAACTTATATGGGGAATCTAAATATCTAAACGAAACAGAAACACAGATACAGAGAATTATACATGCAAACTCATACAAACCTCCTTCTGTGGCTGCCAGAGGGAAGAGGGGTGGACAGAGGGGCAAAATAGTGAGTGGAATCAAAAGGTACAAACGGCTAGCTATAAAACAGCTGTTACCAGGATGTCGTGTATAACACAGGGAATATAATCAATCTTTTATAGTAACTTTTTATGTGGGATATAATCTATAAAGTTATCAAATTAGTGTGTGAATACCTGAAACAAATGTAGTGTCAACTATAGTTCAGTTTTTTAAAGTGTCATTCACTGGTCAGAATGGTCAACATCAATAAGTTTGCAATAAATGCTGGAGAGGGTGTGGAGAAAAAGACCCCTCCTACACTGCTGGTACGAATGTAAAGCGATGCACTGCTGGAGAACATTATGGAGGTTCCTTAAGATACTAGAAAGAGCGTTACCATAGGGTCCAGCAGTCCCACTCCTGGGCATAGAGCTGGTAAAAAGGGAAACTCCAATTTGAAAAGACACATGTACCTCAATGTTCACAGCGGCACTATTCACAATAGCCAAGACGTAAAAGCAACCCAAATGCCCAAAGACAGATGAATGGATAAAGAGGATGTGCTATGTATAAACAATAGAATATTAGCCATAAAAAATGACACAAAATCGTGCCATTTGCAGCAATATGGATGGACCTAGAAAGACAGGTACATGTCACTCATTTGTAGAATCTAAAAAAGACATGAATAACTTACTTAGAAGACAGAAGCAAGTCACAGATGCAGAAAATCTTACAGTGCCAACGGGGAAGCATGGGAGGGGTAAATAAGGAGTTTGGGGTCAGCCACTATATATAAAATAGATACACACCACAGTACACACTGGGCTTCCCTGGTGGCTCAGTGGTCAAGAATCTGCCTGTTATGCAGAAGACGCGGGTTCGATCCCCGGGTCAGGAAGATCCCCTGGAGAAGGAAATGGCTACCCACTCCAGTGTTCTTGCCTGGAGAATTCCATGGACAGAGGAACCTGGTGGGCTACAGTCCCTGGGGTCGAAAAGTGTTGTACACAACTTAGCAACTAAACAAAAATAACAAGCAAGGGTTGTATGGGGGTTCCCTTAAGCCCAGCTATCCTGTCTCCAGTCATCTCCATTGTTAATAGTCCCCATTAGTCTCCACACTCTGTTAGTATCCCCCATTTGTGTGTTAATGTTGATGAGGGGGAATTTATCCCCTATTCTTCTTAAGTTCTTTCAGCTGGTCTGGTAATTAAATTGATACAAGACAGAAAAAAACAGGAGGAAAAAACACTTTAATTTGTATGCATGAGGGCTCATAGAACTAGAATCCCCAAAGTGACCAAAGCAAACTGTTTATGAATCATATTTAGACAAAGAAATGGTTATTTGTGAAGACTTGACAAAACAAAGGGGCTTGTGCTTGGAGTAGCAGGCTGAATGAAGAAGAAACGGTTTACACAGCTTTCCCAGCCCGGAATTCCCTAACTGGTGACCAGGATGCTTTCTATCCTCCTGGTGAGAGGATACCTTCTCTTGGGAGATTTATTTCCTGTTTTCAGGGGGAAAGACCGGGTCAGAGTCAGTTTAAAACAATTTTTTTTTCACCAGCAGCTTCTCAAGTAACTTTAGACCAAAGCAATCCATATGCCACTGAGGCATTTTTTGGACAGCCCTGTGCGATAACTGCGCTCAGTTATGTCCGACTCTTTGCGACCCCCTGGACTGCAGCCCGCCCGGCTCCTCTGTCCGTGGAATTCTCCAGGCGGGAATACTGGAGTGGGTGCCATTCCTTTCTCCAGGGGATCTTGCCAACCCAGGATTGAACTCAGGTCTTCTGCACTGCAGGATTCTTTTCCATCTGACCTACCAGGGGACAGCCCTGAATCTCAACAATACGTTTGTCAAAACGAATGAACTAATTTGTCAAGGCTAATGAACATTATTACTGACAAAATTCCGTACTTTATTCAAACGTCCTTAGTTTTCACTCGATGTCCTTTTCCTGCCCCTGGGACTCCTCTGTTGATCGGACACCACGCTACATTAAGTCATCACTTCTCTAGGCTCGTCCGGTCTGTAACAGTCTCTCAGATTTTTTTTTTTTTTTTTATGAACTTGAGAATTCTGAAGAACATGGGTCAGAATACTTCGTAGCTTGGCCCTCCGTTTGGGTCTGTCCGATGTTTTTCTCATGATTGGAGTTAGCATGCTTGGGAGGAAGACTGCAAAGATAAAGTGCCATTCTCATGCACCATGTCCCCAAGGTATATGCTATCAACATCGCCCATGATGTTAAACTTGACTGTACATCTGCGGCAGTGTTTGCGGTGTTTGTCAGATTTTTTTCCACCCTTGTCCTCCTTTCCAAACTGTACCCTTTGGAGGGAAGTTGCTCTAGGCAGCCCATATTTAAGGGATAGAGAGTTATACTCTATTAATTTCAGAATATAGCCCCTACATAAATTATTTGAAATCGGTTTTTGTTTTTTGCCTCAATGCTCAGCTTGTAGGATCTTTGTTCCTCAGGCAGGAATTGAACCCAGACCCTTTGCAGTGGAAGTGAGGCACCCTAAGCACTAGAATGCTAAAGAATTCCTTGAAATTCTTTTGTGCAAAAATTTTGTTTATTCTTATTTATTTACCTACTCATTTATTTGTGTCGGTATGGATTCAAAGGTATTTATTTTATACTTTGGGTTATAATTCAATACTACATTATTTATTTTGTTGTTTCAATTGTTTCAGCTTTGGCCATGGATAGCGCTTTCGGATAGTCCTTGAGTCCCTTTGACATACACCCACTGTCTTATTATTTTTTTTTTTTAAGGATAATTGCTTTACAGAATTTTGTTGTTTTCTGTCAAATGTCACCATGAATCAGTCAGAGGTACACATATATCCCCTCCCTTTTGAACCTCCCTCCCAGCTCCCTCCCCAGCCCACTTCTCTAGGTTGATACAGAGCCCCTGTTTGAGTTTCCTGAGACACACAGCAAATTCCCTTTGGCCACCTATTTTACATATGGTAATGTAAGTTTCCATGTTACTCTTTCCATTCATCTCTCCTCCTAAGTCAGAAAGAGAAAGATAAATATCGTATTCTAATGCACATATACGGACTCTAGAAAAATGGTACTGAAGAATTTATTTACAGGGCAACAGTGGAGAAACAGACATAGAGAACAGACTTATGGACTGTCTTGTGTGTCTGAGCATTTCTTTAATTTCTGGCACCATAAGATGCTCCAGGTTCACCTTGTATATTCCTGTCCCAGCCCTAGGGTCAGACATTTCTCCAGTGAGTCCCGTTCCCCTTTATTGAAAGACGGTCTTTAGAATCCAAGCCCTGGGGCTGGGTGCTCTCTGTCATTGGAATCTAGCACGTCTTTCCTTTTCGTTTCTTCTAGACCCTCTCAGCTGACAGAGTAGAGAATTTTTTCTGTGTATACTAACCAGTATATATACACATATCCCTTGGACGGCAAGGAGATCAAACTAGTCAACCCTAAAGGAAGTCAACTCTGAATGTTCATTGGAAGGACTGATGCTGAAGCTGAAACTTCAGTATTTGGCCACCTGATGCGAAGAGCTGACTCACTGGAAAAGACCCTGATGCTGGGAAAGACTGAAGGCAGGAGGAGAAGGGGCAGCAGAGGATGAGATGGTTAGAAGCATCACCAACTCAGTGGACGTGAGCCTGAGCAAACTCCAGGAGGTGGTGGAGGACAGAGGAGCCTGGCGTGCTGCAGTCCATGGGGTCACAAAGATTTGAACATGACTTAGCAACTGAAAATCAACAAAATATACATATCTATAAATATTCCTTATGCATCTGTCCATATATTATGATAACCATGAGTCCATACTAATGTCTGCAAGTCTAAGCCGTTGCCATACATTCCAAAAACACTGTGACAGTAGAGAAATATGAAGCCAATGTGATTTTTTTCTCTGCTTTTATTTAATTCACTCTTCGTAGCAGTGTTATCTTTGGCATTCAGTAACTTTACCAGGCCCTGCATTAGAGCTGACCATTTTAACTGAACCCAGGCTCCATGAGTGGGACAGAAGTGTTCAGAGGACAAGACAAGGAGAGCACCTCCTCCACGGCTTCCGGGCTAAGCTCTATGGTGGCTGCTCCATTCCTGGCACGAAGACTTCTCTTTGGCCTCTCGTATTGTTCAACTAGGGTAAAAACTCTTCTAGGGCAAGTAACTTTAAGTAAGGAATTGTAGTTCGCTTAGTTTTAAAATATATGCTTACATTCGTGCAGAGTAAAAGTCACTGTTCGTGATGTGCAATTCCATGTCTTTTTGCAGATGTATAGAGATGTGTATCTATCAGAACAGTCATGATACAGAGCAGCTCATTCGCCCCCTGAACTGCCCTATTTCCCTTCATGGTCAACCTCCTTCCTTCTTTCCAGCATTTGATAACCACAGCCCTATAGTTTTGTCTTCTTCAAAATGTCATATAGCATGCAGTCTTTTGGATCTGGCTTGAAATCTGGCTTTGCAAAAAAATGCATTTGAGATTCCTTGACATTATTACATAAAATTTCATAATTTTAATATCTATGTACTATATCAGCGTAGCTTAGATTTTTGCTCTAGTGAAATCCTAGAATAGCTCTTCTGGTTTCTTTTTGCTACATAACAAATCAGTGCAGTCTTAGGGAGTTTAAACATCAGTTTGGACTTCCCTGGTGGTGCAGTGGATAAGAGTCTGCCAGCCAGTGAGGGGGACACTGGTCCCCCCTGGTCCAGGAAGATCCCACATGCCGTGGGGCAGCGGGCCCGCCAGCTGCAACGACTGAAGGCCGCCTACCTAGAGCCCAAGCGCTGCAACGAGAGGAGCCCCAGCAGTGAGAGGTCTGCCCGTGGCCACGAAGAGCAGTCCCCGCTCACCGCCGCGAGGGAAAGACTGCGCCAAGCAACGGAGACTCAGCGCAATCATACATTAAAAAAAAAAAAGCCCAATAACATTATATTACAAAAAACCCACACCAGTTTATTAACTCACAGTTTCCACGGGTCTGGAGGCCAGGCACAGCGGATTCCTCTGCTCAGGGTCCACAAGGCTGCAGCCAGCATGTCAGCCTGGGTTGCCATCTCACCTGAGGCTCACAGCCCCCTTCTAAGTTCACCTCCGGCGGAACTTCAGTTCATTGCAGCTACAGGACTGAGGTCCTCGCCCTGTCAACACTTTGACTTTAGTGCTGTGAAACTGATTTTGGATTTCTGACCTCGCAAATTGTAAGAGAATAAACATGTGTGTTTCAAGCTACTAAACTGTGGTCATCTGTTACAGCATCACTGAGAGACTAAAGCTGCACACCAGGAGAGAAGGGTATGGCCAGAGGATGTGTTACCAGAATAGGGGCTCTCAGGCTTTTCTGACTGCCAACTCGTGGTGAGAAATACGGTTTATATTATACCCAATATGAGCAAACATACACAGTGAGACACAAATACGTAATGCAAAGTTTTACAAATCAACATTTATTCCACAAAGCATTGCCATGACATTTTCAGAACTATTTTATTCTATTCCATTTTTTTTTTTTTTAATGCTGGTTGAAAGTGAAAATCAGTCATTCAGTCGTGTCTAAGTCTTTACAGTCCATGGACTTCTCCAGGCCAGAATACTGGAGAGGGTAGCTGTTCCCTTCTCTAGGGATCTTCCCAACCCAGGGATCAAACCCAGGTCTCCTGCATTGCAGGTGGTCTATTTACTGTCAGAGCCACCAGGATAGCCCAAGAATACTGGAGTGGGTGGCCTGTCCCTTCTCCAGGGGATCTTCCTGACCCAGGATTTGAACCAGGGTCTCCTGCATTGCAGGTGGATTCTTTACCAGAACCCACTAAATAGATTTCATCATCTCCTGAGTATCTTGAAAAACACTCCTGTTCAGGGAAGAGACTACCACTTAAGAAACACAGACTAGAACCTAATTGAGATGGGCTTTAAATGTCAACCTCTTGGGAATTCCTTGGGCGTCGAATGGTTAGGACACCACGCTTCCACTAGAGGGGGCCCAGGTTGGAGAACTAAGATCTCACAAGTTGCACGGCACAGCCGAATTAAAAAGAAATGTCAACCTCTTGACAGCATAGGACAAATGCTTATAGTTGGTGCTTATAGTAGCTTATAGTTGGTGCCACTGCCATCTGGGGCCTAAACAAGGTACAGACTTTGTTTAGCTTTTCTCTGGAATTCCAAATGTATTCTCTTCTCCAGTGGTTCTCAACCGAGGGTGATTCTGTAGCCCTGGGGACACTGGGCAAATATGTCTGGAGACATTTTTGTTGTTACAGCTAGGAGAAAGACTGCTTTTGGCATAAAGTGGGTAGAGGCCAGGGCGGACACTGCCAATCACTCCACAACCTGCATGACAGCCCCCACGACAATGAATTATCCCGGCCTCGTGTCTATGTTGAGGTTAAGAAGCCACGCTCCACCTGCACCTTCTCTTAGTCTGCGGTGTCCAGATCAGCTGTGTCTGTCTCCTTAGAAGCCCTTTCCAGGCTCATCCTCCCTTACTATGCCCTCTGGTCTAAAATGTTGCCTTCTCTAGCTGGCAGAAGACAGTCACAAGCTCTTAAGAATTATGTTTGTGTTTTAGTCCATGAGGGCTGCTGTAACAAACACCACAAACTGGGTCGCTTATACACAAATGTGCTTCTCACAGTTCAGGAGGCTGGGAGTCCAAATCGAGGTGCCAGCATTATGGAGGGAGGTGGTCCTCCTCCGGCTTGAGACTTCCCAGCAATCCTGGGTGGCGGAAGAGGAGCGCAAGCCCCAGGATGCCACCTTCATAAAGGCATGGGTCCCATTTGGGAAGGCTCCGCCCTCATGACTGAGTGCCTCTCAAAGGCCCCATCTTCTGATAACATTGCCTTGGGGGGGTTAGACTTCAACATATTAACTTTGGGGGAACACATTCAGACCACAACAGCTTGTGATAAAGGGCAGCTGCCTTTAGAAGGGCTTACAAATGGAAAGCACAGACTGGTGAAAAGCGCAAGAGCTCTTCTTGGCACACAGCAGCTTGCTCCAGACTGCAGCTCTCAGTGAATTACACCACCACACCTACAAACTGTTTCAGACTTGCCAAACAACAAAATAGCTCATCTGGCCATTGTTTTGCTTTATTAGATTTTACTACAGTCAGACTTAGGGGCTTCCCTGGTGGTTCGGATGGTAAAGAATCTGCCTGCAATGCAGGAGACCCAGGTTCAATCCCTGGGTTGGAAAGATCCCCAGGAGAAGGCAATGGCAACCCACTCCAGTATTCTTGCCTGGAAAACCCCATGCATGGAGAAGTCTGGCAGGCTACAGTCCATGGGGTCACAAAGAGTCAGACACAACTGAGCAATGAACACACACAGTCAGACTTTACACTTGAAAGCCATCTGAATGGGAGACAAGCAGCACTGGCCCAGTGAAAACTGAAAAGATAATGAATTCCATATTATAAAGCTGTTTAAGAGGCTTTTCACTCTAAAAATAACTTTACAGTGTCCCTAATTCTGTATGTTCCATGGGCAGGGCGCTAGAAAGCAGTTTAAGAATAGAAGGGAACAGTCAATAACCACCTTCCGTTGTTGCTGCAAGTAACTGGTATAAAATATACCATATGTTTAGGAAGTGACATCTCATTAGAGCTGATGGGGGACAACTTTCTAAGGGAGGCGCAGGCCACAATCGCAGGGCCAGATCCTTGGGAGACGTCAGGAGAGACATGCATAGAGGAGGGCGTGGTGGTGCCTAGTGTAAAGGGTGGATTGTGAAAATAATCTATTTCAGCCTTCGTATTTGGGGTGGTCTTTAGGGAAAAAATACCACATGCATTGTTAATTCTAGAATGAATGCTTCTGTGGTTTAAGTTTGACTGTCTCGTCTAGTTTCAGAGAAACATGAAAGTACCTATAAAAATAAACTCCAGGAAGTGGAAGATACATTACAAAGAGGGCTTAAACATAATAACTAGAATTCCTGCCTTCTGAAACTAAGATAGCTTTACTGCGGAAAATACTTCGGCCTTAATTTCTGTGTTGTGGTATGTAGCCCTCTCCCAACCCCAGGGGAATCTGGAATAGTAGTCTTGGCAAACCAAACGTCAGGAGCTTAAATGGTTAAGGAAGGTGTCTGAATGGGAAAGTTCCAGAAGGGCACTGTTCCAAGCAGAACAAACCCTGAAAGTGAAAAATATTCTTTACTAGCCAGCCAGGATCCTTCTGCACTTGTATGTATTCCTCCCCACCCCACCCCTGCGCGGAGCAAAAACATGTTTTTTTTTTAAAGCAACCATTTCATTAAATGCCAGTCTTCTGTTTGGCACTGTGCTAGGCACATTACATAGATTATTCATGGAGTTTTCTGCTGTGTAGTCAAGTCATGTCCAACTCTTTTGCAATCCCATGGACGGTAGCCCACCAGGCTTCTCTTTCCATAGGACATCTTGGGCAAGACTACTGGAGTGGGTTGCCATTGCCTTCTCCAGGGGATCTTCCTGACCTGGGATCAGACTGAAATCACGTCTTCTGTAGCTCCGGCATTGTCAGGCATACCACTGAGCTACCACGTAAGTCCAGTTCATACAGTCATCCCAGTAATTCTATGAGATAAGTACCACTGGCATATCCTACTTACATGTGAGAAAACTGAGGCTTAGCCGCCTTGCATATTTGGTTTAACACGGACAAGCTAGAATTAAAAATCTGGTGATTTGCGAGGGAAACCAGAATTGAAAGAGACACATGTACCCCAACGTTCATCAAAGAACTGTTTGTAATAGCCAGGACATGGAAGCAACCTAGATGTCCATCAGCAGATGAATGGATAAGAAAGCTGTGGTACATATACACAATGGAGTATTACTCAGCCATTAAAAAGAATACATTTGAATCAGTTCTAATGAGGTGGATGAAACTGGAACCTATTATACAGAGGAAAGTAAGTCATAAAGAAAAACACCAATTCAGTATACTAACACATATATATATGGAATTTAGAAAGATGGTAATGATGACCCTATATGCGAGACAGCAAAAGAGACACAGATGTAAAGAACAAACTTTTGGACTCCGTGGGAGAAGGTGAGGGTGGGATGATTTGAGAGAATAGCATTGAAACATGATACACATGAGTTTGGGTGAACTCCGGGAGTTGGTGATGGACAGGGAGGCCTGGCATGCTGCGATTCATGGGGTCGCAAAGAGTCGGACATGATTGAGTAACTGAACTGAACTGAACTGATGTATATTACCATATGTGAAACAGATCGCCAGTCCAGGTTTGATGCATGAGGCAGAGTGCTCAGGGCTGGTGCACTGGGATGACCCTGGGGGATGGGATGGGGAGGGAGGTGGCAGGGGGCTTCAGGATGGGGGACACAGGTACACCCATGGCTGATTCTTGTCAATGTATGGCAGAAACCACTACAATATTGTAAAGCAATTAGTCTCCAATTAAAATAAATTAATAAATAGATTAAAATCAAGTGATATGAGTCTAGAGATCATGAAATCAATCATTGTGGCACCTGCAATCTCTCCCCGGTGGCTCTCCTGCAAAGAAGGAGCTGCCAGAGGCGTGGGTTCGATCCTTGGGCTGGGACGATCCCCTGGAGGAGGTCATGGCACCCCACTCCAGTATTCCTGCCTGGAGAATCCCATGGACAGAGGAGCTTGGCGGGCTACAGTCTACGGGGTCACAAAGAGTTGGACGTGACTTTTTACCCTTAAACAACATCTCCCATTCCCTCAACCCTCAGCACCTGGTAACCACCATTTTACTCTGTGTTTTTATGAATTCTGCTTTTTTAGATTCCATACTCAAGTGTTATCATACTGGCTATTTATCTTTCTCTATCTGATGTATTGGGCTTCCCTTGTGGATCAGCTGGTAAAGAATCCTTCTGCAATGCGGGAGACGTGGGTTTGAGCCTTAGCATAAGGCCTCGAGATCCACGTGGCTGTAAACAGCAGGATTTCCTTCTTTCTCACGGATGGGTAGTGCTCTGCTTTGCGTGTATGTGTTTCTTTTTCTCCATGTCCTCACTGACACATACCTCTTGTTGTCTTCGTAACAGCCATTCTAACAGATATGAGTTGATATCTCACTGTGATTTTTTTTTAACCTTTTGCAAATTGTAGTTGACTTACAATGTTGTATTAGTTTCAGATGTACAGCAAGTGATTCAGTTGTATACATATATGCACAAACGTATTTTTCTCAGATTCTTTTCCATTATATGTTATTACAAGCTATTGACTATATTAATAGTTCCCTGTGCTACACAGTAGATCCTTGTTGCTTATCTATTTTATGTACAGTAGTGTGTATCTGTTAATCCCAAACTCCTTGTTTATCCTATCCCTTTCGCTTTGGTAATATAAGGTTGTTTTCTGTGTCTGTTTTGTAAATAAATTTCTTTGTATCACTTTTTAAGATTCCACAGGTAAGTGATATGATACTTGTCTCTGTCTGACTTACTTCGCTGAGTGTGATAATCTCTAGGCCCACCCTCGCTGCTGCAGACGGCACTGTTTCATTGCTCTTTATGGCTGAGTGTGTGTGTCTGTGTTTGCCACATCTTCTTTATCCAGTCTTCTCTTGATGGACACCTACGGTGCTTCCATGTCTTGGCTATTGTAAACAGTGCTGCTATGAACATAGGGGTGTGAGTATCCTTTTGAAAGAGAATTTCCACCCTTTCTGGATATACGCCCCGGAGTGGGATTGTTGGATCAGATGGTAGCTCTATTTCTGTGGAGGATGTCACTGGAACCTTCATAGGGGTCACGCTGGATCTATGGGTGGCTTTGGGAATGGGGGGTTGCTGTCAGCATCAGGGCGGCATGGGCTGTTCCTTTTCCTCTCCCCTTTTATGTGCAGCAGGTTGGTCATTCACAAGCAAACAAAAGTGCCTCTTCACATTACACCAGAAAACAGAGAGTGGGGAGGGAGAGGGGAGGTGAAACTGGGGAATGCAAAATGAGGCAGACAAGCAAAGGAAAACAGAGACCCGTGGAAGTCCAGCGAGGCCGTCAGGAGAATCGGGCATGCTACTGGAACGGGAGACAGTCAAGTTTGGAAACAGAGGAGAACCGCAGAAAAGCAGCCCTCCTTCCCGGGTAACGGCACCTGCTCTGGGCTTTCCCTGCATTGACAATGCTGATTCCTTCACAGTCCAGTCCAGCCGCTCAGTCGTGTCTGACACTTTGCGAGCCCATGAATCGCAGCACGCCAGGCCTCCCTGTCCATCACCAACTCCCGGAGTTCACTCAGACTCGTGTCCATCGAGTTGATGACGCCATCCAACCATCTCATCCTCTGTCGTCCCCTTCTCCTCCTGCCCCCAATCCCTCCCAGCATCAGAGTCTTTTCCAATGAGTCAACTCTTCGCATGAGGTGGCCAGAGTACTGGAGTTTGAGCTTTACCATCATTCCTTCCAAAAACACCCAGGGCTGATCTCCTTTAGAGTGGACTGGTTGGATCTCCTTGCAGTCCAAGGGACTCAGCAGTGGCCACAGGACTGGAAAAGGTCAGTTTTCATTCCAATCCCAAAGAAAAGCAATGCCAAAGAATGCTCAAACTATAGCACAATTGCACTCATCTCACACGCTAGTAAAGTAATGCTCAAAATTCTCCAAGCCAGGCTTCAGCAATACGCGAACCATGAACTTCCAGATGTTCAAGCTGGTTTTAGAAAAGGCAGAGGAACCAGAGATCAAATTGCCAACATCTGCTGGATCATGGAAAATGCAAGAGAGTTCCAGAAAAACATCTATTTCTGCTTTATTGACTTTATTTTTGCTTTATATGCCAAAGCTGTTGACTGTGTGGATCATAATAAATTGTGGAAAATTCTGAAAGAGATGGGAATACTTAGACCACCTCACATGCCTCTTGAGAAACCTATATGCAGGTCAGGAAGCAATAGTCAGAAGTGGACACGGAATAACAGACTGGTTCCAAATAGGAAAAGGAGTACATCAAGGCTGTATATTGTCACCCTGCTTATTTAACTCATATGCAGAGTACATCATGAGAAACCCTGGGCTGGAAGAAGCACAAGCTGGAATCAAGATTGCCAGGAGAAATATCA
>SJYQ01095264.1:296074-338966 GCA_006410935.1 Redunca redunca
CATAATTTTCCATTTGTCTGTGCCTTCTTCAGTTTCTTTCAACAGTCTTGTAGTTTTCATTCTAGAGATCTTTCACTTCTTTGATTAAATTTATTTCTAGGTATTTATCTGTTTTTGAAGCTACTGTGAAAGGGACAGTTTTTTCAGATCTTTTGATTGTTACTGTATAAATGCACCTGACTTCTGTATGCTGATCTTGTGTCCTGCAACTTAACTGAATTTGTTGATTAGTTCAAACAGTTTTTTTATTGAGTCTCTGGGATTTTCTATATTTAAAATCATAGCATATATTCTGCAAACAATGTCAATTTTATTTCTTCCTCTCAAATTTGGATGATTTTATGTCTTTATCTTGCTTAACTGCTCCAGCTAGGACTCCAGTACTACACTGAACAAGAGAGGTGAGAGTGAACTTACGTGTCTTAGGAAAAAAGCTTTCAATTTTTCTCCATTGAGTATATTGTTATAATGTTACCTGTGGATTTCTCATTTTGATTTTGCTGAAGTATGTTCCTTCTATACCAATCTATTGAAGGTTTTCATCATGAAAAGATGTTATATTTTGTCAAGAGCTTTCTCTGAATTTATTGGTTACTCTTCAGTTTTCTCTCTTGTTATGCCCAGGTCGCAAAATCTCCCAAGGACCACCAGGGAGCCGATATCTGATGCAAAAGCAAGAGAGTTTTTATTACCAAGCTCGAGCTGGGGCTCCCACCTATACCGGTACAGCGGCTATACATTGCTTATATAGGGTATTCTCACGGGAAAAATTAAAAAAATGGGAGTTTCCGGGTTGGGAGACGTCTAATTGGTTACCTTCTGCGGAAAGGTTAGGTGTTGGGTTCTGATTGGTCCCCATTTCCCGGGCTGGCCACGAGTTCTGATTGGTTCCCATTGTCTAGGTGGACCACAAGTTCCTGAGCGTCAAGTCAGGAGATACTGGTCTGGGGTCCAATTGGCTTGTGGGTGGTGGGGTGAGGTCAGGGGATTTCCAAAGGCTCTTGGATTTCCAAAAGCTCTTTTCCTGGAACCTTACAAAATGGAGGAGCTTAGGTCCTTCGCTCTCATATATATTTAATATCTGGTTTTGGAGTCACACTGAATGAGCTGTGTTAACTCAGCAACTGCAACGCTAGCAACAGAGTCCTAATGAAACTTGTCCTCAAAATAGCTGTGATTTTGAATCACTAGACAAAACATGATTGCTGTTATTTTTGGTGCCCTGAAATATGCTTTTTTTTGGGTCAGACTTCAATGAGCTAAGGAGAAATGGATGATGGGGACTCTTTTCTTTGCCAACAAGATATTTTGATATGAGGATCCTGAAATGAATGCAGGTTTGCTGTAGATGAAAGAGGAATAAACCATTGTTGCACCCCCAGAGGAAGCATTTCTGGGATCCAAGACCTCTAGACCATAATAAACCCTAGAGTTGTGGCGACAGGAAGCACACATTCCCCCGGCAGGTCACTGGGAGTGGAGTGAGTTTGGCTGCTCCTACTTCTGCCCCGTGGCTCACCTGCTGGGGCAGAGCAGCATGTGATGACTGTCGCCTGAGGCACCCAGTGCCCCAGCTGTGCTTTAAAAAGGCCACGACGAGGCCCTAGCCGTCCAGCAGCTTGATCCACGGCTCTGCACTCATTGCAGCACCTCCTTTGCTGTAAGGTAGATGCTTGGGTCCTTTGTGATGCCATGTGGGTCTCCCGTGTGAGCCGATCAAACTGCGAGTCCTTCAACAGTGATGCTGGTTGAGGACATGCAGCCTGGAAGCAAAAGCCCATATCCAGAAGGCGTGTCCATTCTGTCAGGCTTAATTCACTCCGCTTTCTAAAACGGCAGGGGCAAAAATTCCTTGCCACAAGCGGCTGCTGGGTTTCCTCCAGGGAAGGCGCTGCACCGGGGGCTCAGCACTGGTCTCTGTTACCGGTGGACGTCTGACACAATCAGTGGCTGAGTTAGCCTTGATGAGCAGGAGCTCACGCTGCTGGGCCCACTCGTGGCCTCAGTCCCTGGATACCCCATTCGAGGTCCACTGTACCAACCCCGAGGCCAATGGCAGAAGCACAGGCACACTTCGCCGAGTAATTCTGTCTGTATTTGGCAGTACAGCTTCTCTTCAGATGATTTCTATGGGTAACATACGATTCAAAAATCTTCACATTTTCATGCTCATTCTGACATAGATCTATCCACATGCCTCCTCCCCAAGCTTCCTTACCCTGATCTTCCAATCTGTGTCCTTCCGGGACTTTGGCTAGTCCCTGTATGGTCCCACTGTATGGGGACATGGTGAGGTTAGATTGCTAGTTGCCAGGGTCAGCTTGGGAACCGTGCCCAGTGATCCTCAAAAGGTTGGGTATTTTCCATTTCCCAGTGTCTGGTTAGTCAAGTAAGTCCCTTTAAAGGAAGTCGTGGGGAAAGGATTCATCTATGCCCTTGCCATGGTGTGCTGGTTTGTCCTCCCAGAGACTCGATCTTTTGAATCAGTGAGTTCTGGGCCTGAGAACCGGCTCAGGATCAGAAACTGGGCGAGTCATGCCTTTTTATTGGGGTGGTTTCTCTCAACCTGATCATCTGTTTCTATTTCTTTTGATTATGCAGGTTGGGCAACGCCCTCACTGGCTGACCATCTATCTTGTACCTACTGAAGCCCTGTTCCATTAACCATCTCTATAGCCCTCTGTGAACCAAGACCTTTGGCTGCCATTTCATTAAGATGATTAATCCAGGCCTTCCCCAGTGGCTCAGTGGTAAGGAATCCCGCCTGCCAATGCAGGAGACATGGGTTTGATTCCTGATCCAGGAAGGTCCCACATGCCACGGAGCAACTAAGCCATGGCTCACAACTACTGAGTCTGTGCTCTAGAGCGGGGGAGCTGCAACTACTGAGCCCTCGCACCGCAGAGCCTGTGCTCCCCACCAAGAGGAACCTCTGCAGAGCCAGGCGCTGCAGCTGCAGTGGCCCCCACTCATCACAGCTAGAGAAAGCCTGCACAGCCACGGAGACCTGGCACAGCCCCCCAAAAAAATAAAAATAAAAAAATAATCCATTGGCCACAATCCCTTATTTCAGGACCTCAACATCCCTGTTGTTTTCGGGGTACCCAGCTCTTTAACAGCATTTCCTACCATCAGCCCTGGCCTTCAGAAGACAGCCACTAATGAGCTCTAGATGATGCCAGTGTCCCTATAGACGGCATATTCCTTATTGCTTTAATAAATGGAGGAACTTCGGGGCTGTCTTGCTTTACACAAGATATTCACTTTAGCTCACATGCTTCTCTAAGATTTTTAATGTCTTCTTCCTCCTCTTGTCAAAGAAAAGCTATGGCCAACCTAGACAGCATACTAAAAAGCAGAGACTTTGCCAACAAAGGTCTGTCTAGTCAAGGCTATGGTTTTTCTAGTAGTCACGTATGGATGTGAGAGTTGGACTATAAAGGAAGCTGAGCGCCTAAGAATTGATGCTTTTGAACTGTGGTGTTGGAGAAGACTCTTGAGAGTCCCTTGGACTGCAAGGAGATCCAAGCAGTTCATCCTAAAGGAAATCAGTCCTGAATATTCATTAGAAGGACTGATGCTAAAGCTGAAACTCCAATACTTTGGCCACCTGATGAGAAGAACCAACTCATTGGAAAAGACCCTGATGCTGGGAAAGATAGAAGGCAGGAGAAGGGGATGACAGAGGATGAGATGGTCGTATGGCATCACTGACTCCATGGACATGAGTTTGAGCAGGCTCCGGGAGCTGGTGATGGACAGGGAGGCCTGGTACACTGCGGTCCGTGGGGTCGCAGAGTCAGACACACCTGAGTGACTGGACTATACCTGTCTGCTTGAACATTCTGCTATACTTCACTTAGCTGGGCCAAACAAGTGGCTCAGGCTTTCTCCAAGCTTTGAAGAAATACCCTAGCAGTGTAACAGCACTGTCTCCCAAGGTCTTGACCAAACAGTTAAATCTTCTGTCACTGGAGAGCTTACATATAAAACTCTCTCCCTCATCCAACTTTATGTTCCTTCCGCCTTAAGCCAGCAGCCTTGTGATCCGTGTTCGTATATTAACACACTCTCTTGGCTCCTCCAGGCTTACTTTGGCAAGGTTCTGCAACAACTCTGGCAGCCCTAGCACTTCCCTGGCCTGATTAGGCTGTGTCTTGACCCTCGTTATTGGCTTGGTGATCAGAGCAAGGGAGGCGAACCCTAAGGAGAATTCATCTTACCCTGCGAGGTAGATGCTTCTGTATCTTCTTCAACAAGGAGGACACGAGTGAGTGGCAGCTTAATGGGAAGAAGTGGGCTACTTCTGTAGGTCTATAACCAAGATTTTTGTCCCTGACCTTGGCTTAGCAGACATGATGAGCCTGGAATCCCTTGAACTTTGCCGATCTTACAGCTAAGTCTGGGCCGGATGCCTAGCTTCTTCTGTCATCCAGCTGAACAAGAGATGAAAGTACCTTCATAGGCTGTTAAGAAGGCCTTCTGCTCTTCATTGCTGCTGTTAGTCACTCAGTCCCTCTTCTCCTCCTGCCCTCATTCTTTCCCAGCATCAGGGTCTTTTCCAATGAGTCAGCTCTTCGCATTGGATAGCCAAGTATTGGACCTTCAGCTTCAACATTAGTCCTTCCAGTGAATCAGTTCAGTTCAGTCGCTCAGTCATGTCTGACTCTTTGCGAACCCATGAATCGCAGCATGCCAGGCCTGTCTATCACCAACTCTCGGAGTTCACTCAAACTCACGTCCATCGAGTCAGTGATGCCATCCAGACATCTCATCCTCTGTCGTCCCCTTCTCCTCCTGCCCCCAATCCCTCCCAGCATCAGAGTCTTTTCCAGTGAGTCAACTCTTCGCATGAGGTGGCCAAAGTACTGGAGTTTCAGCTTTAGCATCATTCCCTCCAAAGAAATCCCAGGGCTGATCTCCTTTAGAATGGACTGGTTGGATCTCCTTGCAGTCCAAGGGACTCTCAAGAGTCTTCTCCAACATCACAGTTCAAAGGCATCAATTCTTTGGTGCTCAGCTTTCTTCACAGTCCAACTCTCACATCCATACATGACTACTGGAATATTCATTTCAATGAATATTCAGGACTAATTTCCTTTAGGATGGACTGGCTGTATCTCCTTGCAGTCCAACAGACTCTCAAGAGTCTTCTCCAACACCACAGTTCAAAAGCATCAATTTTTCAGTGCTCAGCCTTTTCTATTGTCCAGCTCTCACATCCATACATGACTACTGGAAAAACCATAGCGTTGACTATATAGATCTTTGTCAGCAAAGTAACATCTCTGCTTTTTAATACACTGTCAAGGTTTGTCATTGCTTTTCTTCCAAGGAGCAAGCGTCTTTTAATTTCATGGCTGCAGTCACCATCTGCAGTGATTTTGGAGCCCAAGAAAATAAAGTCTCTCACTGTTTCCATTGTTTCCCCATCTATTTGCCATGAAGGGATGGGACCGGATGCCATGATCTTCGTTTCTTTGAACATTGAGTTTTAAGGCAGTTTTGTCACTCTCCTCTTTCACCTTCATCAAGAGGCTCTTTACTTCCTCTTTGTTTAAGGGTGGTGTCATCTGCATCTCCGAGGTTATTGGTATTTCTCCCTACAATTTAGATTCCAGCTTGTGCTTCATCCAGCCCAGCATTTCACATGATGTACTCTGCATATAAATTAAATAAGTGGGGTGACAATATACAGCCTTGACATACTTCTTTCCCAATTTTGAACCTGCTCTTAATACATAGTCTTTAATTAGTAATTAATCATACTCAGCATTTCTCTAATGGATTGATGGCCTGGAATAACAGTCATCCAATTCTATACTCTTCATAATTATTAGTTCTCATGCATTTCTCAAAGGCCTGAGACACTGTCCCTACCAGGGCATTCCAAGTTCACCATCAGTGTCAGTTGCAACAAGTACACTGCTGTTGCATACTACTGGTGAACCATGCTCCACTTGCTGTCAGTAACAGGTCTTTTAATGCTAGCCTGTCAGGAGGCAGTCAAGTTTCAAAATCTCATTTTAGAATATGCTTCCTCAGATCATTCTAGGCTATAATTTGCTGAAAACCAGACTGAGATAGAGATTTGCATGCAAGTCGATCACTGGGATCAAAGCCTGAAGTCTCAAGGAAGTAGGATGAGCCAGAGGGAAGAGTGAAATAGCAGTGCAGTCCCAACAAAGGCTGGAGCTGATCCCATGGGCAGCACTGGAGTGGGGCTGTCCTGCCTTAGCCACGTGGGCTGCATTTTTATAACTTGGCTGGAGGATGTCTTGGCAAGGAGTCACGACTTGAGGTGAAGTAGCTCCCTTCAGCTGGTGGCAGTCCTCAGCAACGCAGCAGAGTGCCCTCAGCCACCAACACGGCCAGCAGCTGAGGAAGTGCATGCTCCAGGCCTGCAGAAGGCACGCCAAGGCGCCCGCTTCTGGCACTGACGCACTCTCTCCCCTGCTCTACCTCATTGTCCCCATGCACAGACCCCTCGGAATTCTAAAACATCACAGACACCAGGGTTAAAGAAAACAATTTAATTTCGGAGGCGGGCAGGGCGGGTCTTTTTGTCTTTAGTGGTATTAAGAGTTTAAAAGTTGCCCTTTGGGGTCAGGCTTCACAGGTGGTTTAGTGGTGAAGAATCTTTCTGCCAAAGTAGGAGACACAGGAGATGCAGGAGACGGCATCTTTGACTTCTGGGTTAGGAAGATTCCCTCGAGATGCAGTTTGACTTCTGGGTTAGGAAGATGCCCTGGAGGAGGAAATGGCAACTCACTCTGGTATTCTTGCCTGGGAAATTCCATGGACAGAGGAGCCCGATGGGCTACAGTCGGTGGGGTTGCAGAGTTGGACACGACTTAGTGACTGAGCAACTCACGCATGCCACCAACTCATCACATAGTTCAATTTATTTGCTTTGCTTTTAATTTTTAGGGGTTTAAAATTTTAAGTTTGATTACTAACTACCTAAAACATTTACATGGTTTCAAAACAAGATACACTTCAAGAAATCCAGGTCTCTGCCATTTCTCCTTCTCACTATGTGTGTGTATGTGTGTGTGCATCCTTTCATTTAAAAGTACACACACACCACTCATTCTCCCTTTTTCTTGGGTAACTGATAACATACTGTGATGGTTAATTTTATGTGTCAACTTAACTGGGCCATGGGGTTTCCCAGACATTTGGTCAAACATTCTGGGTATTTCTTTGAGGGTGTTTTGGGTTGAGATTAACATTTAAATCAGTAAACTGAGTGAAGTATATTGCCTTCCTTTGTGTAAATGAGCCTCACCCAAACAGTTGAAAGCATCAATAGAACTTAAAAGGCTGATCCTTTTCATTGCTCCTGTCGGACTGCCTTCAAGCTACGACATCAGCCTTCTTTGCCTTGCTTTCTCATTTAGAAATGATCACCAACATGATGATTTCATTTAAAAATATTTATCATAAGGAACCGGCCTACATGAGTCCCATTCATTATAAAGTCCCAAGGTCTGCAGGGTAAGAGCCTAAGGTGGAGCTCCAGTCTGAAAGCTGGCAAGATTGAGACCCAGGATGAACCCTTGTTTTATTTCAACTCTGAAGGCAGAAAAAAGCCAGTGTCCCAGTCTGAAGGCAGTAAGCAGGAGGAATTAAAAGAGGCAGGCTTTTCATTCTAGTCACGCTTTCAACTGATTGGGGAAGGCCTGTTCACATTAGGGAGAGCAACATGCTTTACTGAGTCTACTGATACAATGTGGACCTATCACACACACACTCACGTCCTACTGGTTCCAGAGAACCCTAACTAATACACATGCCATCGATACAGATACTCTTCTTTTTGTAGATTTTTCTCACTTAACATTATATTCTAGGAATCAGTGTTTAGCGCTATAGAGGGATATCTCATTGTGATAACTCCACAAGACACCATAATGTGGATGCAATCCAACTTCTCAGCCAGTCTCCTTATAAAGGACATTTGGGTCACTCCAGCCTTTTGCTATTAAAACTGGTATGACAGTCACCATTATTTATTCAACCATTTCCTTACTGGTGGGCACCGAAGATATTTCCAGTTTATTATATAATTATTATTTTGCTTTAAAAAGGTGATGAAATAATTACCTTTGTATATAAAGATATTCAGGAGTGCTAAGAGAATACACAGTCTCCAAAGTGAGTCACAGGGTATGTATGATACGTGTATTTTTAAGTTTTAAAAATTTTCACAGAACTTGGCATATTTTTTTTTAAGTTACCATAAATTACATTCCCACCAGCAATATATGACAGTTTTCATTCCTCACGTCCTCTCCAGCACTGGCTATTGTCACCCCTCCTAATTTTTGCTAGTATGACAGAAGTGAAAGTGAAAGCGTTAGTCGCTCAGTTCAGTTCAGTTCAGTCCCTCAGTCGTGTCCGACTCTTTGTGACCCCATGAATCGCAGCACGCCAGGCCTCCCTGTCCATCACCATCTCCCGGAGTTCACTCAGACTCACGTCCATTGAGTCAGTGATGCCATCCAGCCATCTCATCCTCTGTCGTCCCCTTCTCCTCCTGCCCCCAATCCCTCCCAGCATCAGAGTCTTTTCCAATGAGTCAACTCTTCGCACGAGGTGGCCAAAGTACTGGAGTTTCAGCTTCAGCATCAGTCCTTCCAAAGAACACCCAGGACTGATCTCCTTCAGAATGGACTGGTTGGATCTCCTTGTAGTCCAAGGGACTCTCAAGAGTCTTCTCCAACACCACAGTTCAAAAGCATCAATTCTTCGGTGCTCAGCCTTCTTCACAGTCCAACTCTCACATCCACACATGACCACAGGAAAAACCAGAGCCTTGACTAGACAGACTTTTGTTGGCAGAGTAATGTCTCTGCTTTTCAATATGCTATCTAGGTTGGTCGTAACTTTTCTTCCAAGGAGTAAGTGTCTTTTAATTTCATGGCTGCAGTCACCATCTGCAGTGATTTTGGAGCCCCAAAAAATAAAGTGTGACACTGTTTCCACTGTTTCCCCATCTATTTCCCATGAAGTGATGCCATGATCTTCATTTTCTGAATGTTGAGCTTTAAGCCAACTTTTTCTCTCTCCTCTTTCAATTTCATCAAGAGGCTTTTTAGTTCCTCTTCACTTTCTGCCATAAGGGTGGTGTCACCTGCATATCTGAGGTTATTGATATTTCTCCCAGCAATCAGTCATGTCCAACTCTTTGCGACTCCATGGACTGTAGCCGCCAGGCTCCTCTGTTCGTGGAATTCTCCAGGCAAGAATACTGGAGTGGGTTGCTATTCCCTTCTTCAGGGGATCTTCCCGATCTAGGGATCAAACTCAGGCCTCCTAGATCACAGGCAGATTCTTTACTGTTTGAGCCACCAGGGAAACTCATGACAGGTGGAAGTAAAGTCTAATTGTTCTTTAAACTGGCATTCCTAGATTACTAGTGAGATTAAGCATCTTTAGTACTAAGTGATCACTGAGATTTCGTTTTCTATGACTTGCTTATTTTTGTCATTTGCACATGACTGGGTTTCTTTCTCATACTAGAATATAGTGAGAGATAAAACCCTTTCCACTATTTAGGTTAAAGCATAATCTGGCCTGGAAGTTTCCCTAATTTTGGTACATTCTAACCAAACAAAAACTTAAAATTTTTTCATAATTCACACCTCTCCCCCAGAAAAATGAAAAAGAGAAAACATACATATTGCCAGGCACTCTTGTGTGGTATTGTACCCCATCAGGACAGGGACTTGTTAACCTGGCACATTTGTCAAATGACTAAAACATTTGTCAAATGACTGAAGAGCAGGGACTTCCCTGCATGTTCTGCTTTGCATAACTTTCTTCAAGGACTTTGATACACCTCTGAACTGATGGAAATCCCAATAATCACAGACTGAATTTCCTGAATGGGGCTTAGAGTCAGATTAATTTTATTAAAAAAAAAATAGTCACGTGTTTTGCCTATGTTCTCCTCTAGGAGTTTTATAGTTTCTGGTCTTACGTTTAGATCTTTAATCCATTTTGAGTTTATTTTTGTGTGTGGTGTTGGAAAGTGTTCTAGTTTCATTCTTTTACAAGTGGTTGACCAGTTTTCCCAGCACCACTTGTTAAAGAGATTGTCTTTAGTCCATTGTATATTCTTGCCTCCTTTGTCAAAGATAAGGTGTCCATAGGTGCGTGGGCATGATACTGGATGCTTGGGGCTGGTGCACTGAGACGACCCAGAGGGATGGTACAGGGAGGGAGGAGGGAGGGGGGTTCAGGATGGGGAACATGTGTATAACTGTGGCGGATTCATGTTGATGTGTGGCAAAACCAATACAATATTGAAAAGTAATTAACCTCCAATTAAATTAATTTATTTTTTAAAAAACAGTAACTTTTCTTATACCCCAGACCTTGGAGTAAAATTCACACATGCCACAGATCTAAGGAAATGTTTCAAAAAAGAACATCTGGGTAGAGAGGACTAGAACTACAGGGAAAACCTTAGGCTAACAGGAAGAGGAACCTCACTTAAGGATCACAAGATAAGACTAAATATGAAAATGTGGGCAAATTATGTGATACACTGCTCTTGATTTGTGAAATAATTTAATTCTACAATAATGAGCTTCTGAATGTTAAAAATATAAATTAAATAAATCAACATTAACAGCTGCTTAACAGTGATAAAATATACTTTTATTTATTTTGTTGAGTCAGAGGGTCATAAAAAAAATTATTGCTAAAGTAGATATCAGGCAAACAGAACAGTGCTTTATAAGTCCGGTTACCTTGAAGTTTATTTAAACTAAGAGAAATAGGTCATAATGTTTTCATGCAATACATACTTCGTTCTTTAAATAACAATTGTGACAAATAACAGAAATTATTAAGGAATGCTCCACTTGTGATCCATACAAAACACCAACATTTTGGGTTGTACACAATTTAAAGAAATGTCCTGAACACTTTTCAAAATACTGTAATAGCCAATACATACAGGCATGCCTTACGTGGCCACAGGAATGCAGTTTAGAAAATAAAGAAAAAAAAATCACACTGGAACTACTTAATTTCTTCGAAACCACTAAGCAAGAAAAGCAACATTGAACTTCCATACTGATTTTATATAATATCTATACAGTACCTTGACTTAAATCCAAGAGTAAAAGTTAAGACTCTCCTCCTTTATTTTTGGTAAACAACTGCATGGTAAACTTAGATGACTTTTTCCCCTGGATTTTACCTGGGAGTGGCCTTTTTAATTTTTTATTTAAAAGAGGGCAGGTTTGGCACTTTTATACTGATGTCACCAATGTTAATATTTCTTGGGATCTCAGGAAGATTCATATTCTTTACAGCTGATACAGCACGGGCTGGAGCTCCTGCTAAGCCAGCCTGTATACAGAAGCAAATAAAAGAAAAAGAAAATGAACAACTCAGGTGTAGCTCATCAAAAAACACTAAAGCTGGAGGACAATGGTAAAAGATTTTCATATAACAAGCTTAGAGACCAGATGGTAGTTTGAATTGGTATGGAATGGTTACTTTGAAATACTAGTCTATAAAGAGAAAATAGTTGACACATTAAAAAATACAGTGAATACATGCAATGATAACAATGTAAAGATTTAAATACAAATTAACTTGTACTATGGAAACATCACACAAAATATTTAAATTGCATAGCTAGATCTTCACCTTTATCTTGATTTAACTGACTTATGATATAAACATGAAGCATATTTTACATTACTTTCCTTATTAGACATCTCTTGCAAGAACTGTGACAGATGAATTTTGGGTTTCTGTTTTTAAACTGTCATTTATTATTAATATATGCTGTGAAATAAAAATTGAAAGTAATAAATCATGTTTAGTTTCTTAGGGCTAAGCCCTTAAAACATTTCAATACAATAAAGCTTTTTAAAATAATTTTTTACAACTGTAGAGGTTCTTCTAAACTTTTCTCGGAAAGCTCCAGAACATTAAAAAACAAAATCAGGCTTTTAAAGTGAAGCCTTAATCCAGAGAGAATGGTTCTGTCAAAAAATGAGACTGTAAGAAGAGGATCAATCCAACCCTTCAGTGCATTAGTAAAAATATAATGATTAAAAATATTTTGTCATATAAAGTAGATTCAACATATGTTCAGTTTATAATATACAAATTTAGAGAAAGAAATAGCATAAATGCAAAAGGTAGGATATATATGAATACATGAATTTAACAATTTCTTATGCCATTAGTGTACAATATCTGGCTTTCCTCTTAGAAGGACAATTTATAATTCGTGAAAAATTTTGAGAGAAATTTTGAGAGAAAGCATGCTTAAAATTATAAGAAAAATGCACATACATCACTTTTCTCAAAAAACTACATCAATCGTCATTATGTTTTTAAGGTTTAATTTATATATTAATTAGATTTAATCAATTTTTATTCAGATTATATAAAAAAGTCACCAAACATATGGGAATTCAGTACCATACATTATCTTGCACAAAAGCAATTAATTAACAAAAACAAATTTTCCACTTTGCTTAGATTTCATATGAGACAGTGTCCACGTTATTAGAAAGATGAGTTTTAATGTCCCTTTTTGTAATTTAGTTTTTTCTCTTATGTAATCCTACCTCTTTTGTTAATTAAAAATAATAATAATAAAGCTGTTACCTGAGAAAAATCTTGACTGATACAAAATAGGCCAGTGTAAACTATTAGCTGAATAAAGGATACAAACATTGTTAAGCAATGAAATAAAAGCCATGGATTATCAAGTCAGAATTGGAAATAATAGAAAAATCAGCAAAATAGTATTAATAATATATATGGTCCACACAGGCAATGATAAGGGTGATATGGATGAAAAACTCCATACCCAATTAAAAACTAAATAGGTTGGAGAATTCAATTTTTATAATTTAATGGAGGTTAGTTGTTTTCCATGTATAACTAAAAATTTGATTGACCTCTACATTTATACCTACCTGAAATAATGCAGTTTTTGTTATACCCCACTTCTCTCCAACTGCCCCCCAAAAGATGTTGGAGATACAGATGAATATTATTTGGGCTTCCCAGGTGGTGTTAGTGGTAAAGAACCCGTCTGCCAATACAAGAGACATGGGTTTGATCCCTGGGTTGGGAAGATCCCCTGGAGGAGGGCATGGCAACCCACTCCAGTATTCTTGCCTGGAGAATCCCATGGACACAGGAGCCTGGCGGGCTGCAGTCCACAGGGTCGCAGAGTCGGACATGACTGACGCGACTCAGCACACATGCCAACTGGATATTTTCAAGTTCAGTGTTTAGCTACCAAAGTTTAGAATGGTATAGAATCAGAGAAGACTCCAATTCAAAGAGCTTTACCATGTTGTAGGCTTTCTTCCTTTTACTAGAAAGTATGTTGTTTTCTGAGGGAACAAAAATTATTTAACAAAATTACAGACAACCTGGAAATAGTTATCATTTTTCCAGGTAAAAAGATTTTATAATTTTTCTAATTAAATAAGCAACTTGCTCCTCTTTCTACTCTGGAATTTATATACCAGGTGCTAGTTATGAGTAGGCTATGGTAAAGCACTGACAAAGTATTTAACTATAAATATTTTAAAAGGCATGGGTTATTAGAGGATTTTTATTATTGAGAAAAAGAGAGAGAAAAGGTAGGGGTGCATGTGTGTGTATGTGTCCATCTGTTTTACTGGATGCTTGCTTAACATTTATAAGTAGTGAAAATACATTTTTGTAGTATTAAATGTCATTGCCAAGAAGCTTTCTTTCCGCATAATACCCTGTACCATAAGCAGCTAAACTAGAGAATAAAATTGCATCCTGTTAAATTTCATTAGATTAAGTCGTTTCTTTGTGACCACAGACGGTGTTGACTGTTGGCTGCTAATAAGAATACATAAAGTCAATATAGCGATTGATTTAAATAGCATATATGTGCCAAATTCATATTATGTAAAACCAAAAAGTTTCTAAGTCAACAAACTACAATTCCTCTAAACATAAGCAGCAAGCCATAGACATGCAAAGGGTGGTAACTACTCAGAACACGCAAATGAATTTAGAGAATCAAATTATTTCTCAAGCATGTTCAATACTTCTGTGTAGTATGTCACAAATTTAAATGATAGGAAACTTAAAAATTGTAATGTATACTTCAATTAAGTTTTAATTAAACTAACATTTTAAGAAATCAGATTCTATAGAATATAAAATGGAAAGAAAAACATGAGAAGGACTGTTGGTCAGTAAGTAGACGCTTAAATGAGCTATTAATGTTAATGTACAAAAATTCAGACTTTAAAAAATAATAGACTTCATGTCACTTAGATAGNATAGTTAACAACAGAACTGCTATAACCACATTTCAGTTTCAGACTTCCATGAACGTGAAGTCTAAAACATTTTTATTAAAGAATAAAATGTAAAAGAGGTAATTTGCCATTAAGTTTGCCAACAAAAAGGTATTAAGGAATTTTCATCTGAGTTGAGCTTTTTTAGATATACTCAAAACAAGATAACATTTACTAACACAATTTTTTAACACTGAAATGTACAGAAATTAAGTTTACCTGTCTTGTTAGTAGTATGTACAGTTTAAAATGTCAAAATAAGATACTTCTGACAGTACAACATAGTTCTTATAGATTTAAGATTACACAGTTGACATAAAGCAGAAATAAAAAGAATGAAACCCTACTGGAGAAATAACTTGTTTCCATCTAAGCTGTTATACTCGAGCACCACCATGGCAGATAAACTGCAGCAACTTCACTAACAAAAACAAATACATGAATCCAAAGCAGTTAAGAGTATGAATCGGATGGAAGAATGAAGTACAGTATATAAAAGAATGATCATGTTTTCTCTCCCATGAGATTAAATAAATTAACAGAATTAAGAGAAAGAAAACAAAATGAAGTCTGCAAGTATACCAAAATGAGGCCAAACAGATAGAAGACTTATACAGACATACTCTCAGAAATTTCAAGCACTTGAATCACAAAGATAGTAATGGATGGATATGATTCGTTTTTGATTTTTTTTTTAATTGCCAGACCCAAAAATAAACAAAATGTGTGCAAGCAAAACTGAAAAAAGCAGCATTATAAAATATATTTCATTCAAAGACTCTGAAGGCTCCCTTTTCCTCATGCAATAAGCAATTAGCTTTCTCCAAGGGAAAAGGAAAGAACCTAGATATTTACTTCATCTAACACATTAAATATTCTACCATCTTAAAGTATTTTTTCAAGCTTAAAATAGACCATAATAAGATGGTAGTGGAATAATTTTTACATACTAAAACCTTTACCCGCCCATCCTGCTGGAAGTTGCTATATGCACAATTCATAATTTTGACCTAACAGCAAAGTGAAAGAACATCAACATTAATAAACAGAGTATTAAATGGTTTCAGACTCAAAATCATTAACAAAATAATGGCAGGTTTTGAAAGCATGTTTTGAGCAGAATGGAAAATGTCAATATTTTAATTTCTGATTTTAAGGCAGAATAACTTTTAAACTGGGGACAGGCTTGCTCTTTGCTTTAAAGGCAGTGTTTTAAAACTGCAGTTCTAAACAGAGTAGAAATGCTGCTGACAGTCCTCTAGTGAGCAAGAACAATGGCACTTTATGAAAATTTTTATCAAAATGAGAATATTTAAAAATTGTAAACCTTTCAGGTCTAGTAATTTTATGTAATCTTAAATCATAGTTTTAATTTCTAGCATAGGATTTACCTGTGTGAAATAAATATAGCAGGCTGATATCATTTATGGATTTAATATAAATAGTTTTGAGCATTACATGTGGCCTCCAGGGTCTTCACCATAATTCTGAAGGGGAGAGGAACTGGGCATGTCAAGGCAGAGGGGCAGAACCAACCCACAGGCTGACTTTCCAACACCTATGCCTGAGGGCCACTTTTCCTGTTCTCTATTCTTTGAAAATAGATACTTGATTAAAAAAAAAAGCAAATCAGTAGTTTTAGTGATAGACACGATAAGACCCAAGTTACTGATGCTAGAAAAAAACAATTTAACATAAATTAAAGACTGGAATGTAGAAACTGGCAGTGATTTGAGATTAATGGAATAAATGAGACCGATTATATATTTTCTATTCCTGGGATACAGTAATACAGATCTGGGGTTCAAAAGTGTGTCCCCAGCTTCATGAGGCAAGGCCCACAAACTCAGGATAAGAAATTATAAAACCACCTGTATGGTGCTGCTTTCTAAACATATCCAGAAAGTAATAATCTAGTGTCTAAAAAATGGTACCAAATTCTCAGTGGCATTTTTCTAATTACTAAAGTGGCTAACCTAACCTAAGTTTATATATTTTTCCCTGCATGAGACTCAAGAAAGTATTTTCATTTGAAAATTTAAATGGAGGTATGTAAACATTTTCATTTTTCCTGAAATGGCTCTGTACAAAAAGTTGTTCATTATCATCTCTACATGGAAATTATTAACAGTAATTCACACAGGTAACTTGTGGTGTGAAAAATTCACAGGAAATAGCAGAGAAAATTTAGTTTTGTAGGGCTACGAGTCTATTTAAAACATTTTCAATTTTTGCCAATATGCTTTGCAAAAATTTTCAAGGTTCACAATATCTTATTGAGTCATATTATGGTATATTTAGGTATCAGAAGCTTGCTATAGTAGGAATCCATTTTAGTTGGTCAATATATTTAATTCCATGTTTTAGAGCATTTAGTTCAATTTTAGAAAATTTCTGATCTTATTTTGCCAGCCACTTTCAATATTCATCTGTCTGTCAGTCAAAACTGTAAAAGCAATTCTGTTAAGACTTTGGAACTGAAAACCATTAAGTGGGAGGAAAGGGACTATTTAACAGTCACTATTCTAAGCCTTTGTGGGTTCCCACTTTGTATCCAAATCTCTAAAGGTTCAGCTTTTGGTTTTTAAATTCAGAGCTTCTAAAACCCAGCAGGCAATTTTATGTTATTAATAGAATCCTAATTTAGAAAGATGAGGGAAAAGTATCTGTGAGAGTTAAATTAAGATCGGTTCTGCCATATGGTGCTCAAAATAAACTCTAATTTATATGCACAAAATAAATTGTCATTTCTAGAAATGTAATTAGTCAGTTAAATGACAACGTTTTTGAAAAAAGAACAAAAAATTTAAACTTTCCTTCACAATGCAGGCAGACAAAACAGAACAAAGATGACATCAATGATATACTAATAAAATACACTAAGTCCAATAAAAGATGAGTAACTACAGGGAGAAACGAGAATGGAAAATAGCTACAGGGACTATATGGGCTCATTAACACAAAGAATTTTTGAGTCTGGCCTAAATAATTAATTGCCTTTGACATCATTTTGCTTTCCCTTTGTTGAAGTACATTTTTCTCAAAGTCAGCAATACCTTGTCTACCTGTCCTGTCTGGGAGATTGAAAGATAAAGGTCTGTAAGAGAGAAGAATGGAAAGAGCTAGAAAGATCAGGATGTTCGGAAAAAAGAGGACTGACTTTTAAAAAGTAGTGACTAAATTCAGACCCATTTTATTCATCTTGAAAATCACATGAAATACATATCTCCCCAGCCCCACCCCTCCACCTCCACACCTAGGCAGATCCTGAGTGCCTCTTCCCAAGGCCCAGCAACCTCCCAGCTTACACCCTCCTTTCCCAAGATCCCAACCTTATAGTAAACCACTTATCTATTAAAGCAGGACAGAGGAAAATCTATTCAGAGCGTTATCTTTGATTCTCATCTTCTAAAAGATCTGAGACATCTTTGCTTCTACTTGTCTAGGTAATGGGAATTAAACTGGCTCAGTTTTGACTGTTACTGGAAATACACTACTTTTAAAATAATGAAATCTTTTTATTTCTGACAAAGTTAAAGGGACCTTGAAACATCCATGTTATATTTTAAAAGCTGTACTATAACTACATCCAGGCTTTTTAAAAGACATGATATTCTAAACAATACTTAATTTTAAGAATATGATAATAAGTCTTTCATTAATCATGGTTTTCTGAACTTGAAGATTTTCTTTGGAAATTTTTGCTTACATAATACATTTTAACTAAAATTTTGTAAGAATAAGATTAATAAAAGCTTACAGTTTGCTCACAAATAATTTTGGATTATTCTGCAGTCATATATTTGGTAGATATAACCAACTTAAATAATATGGAAATGAAACCCATATGAAAATCTTTAACATTTCCCTGTGTCTGGAATAAAGCTGGCAGCCTTCCAAACACATTTAACATATATGATAATTACTGGAAAATTACACAAAGTCAATGTTGCTTCAACACAATTTCTTAAAATGTGATCAGAACTAAATTATGGCTTCACTATGACTCAGAATTCTATCTTGTGAGTAAAATATTAGCAGACATCACATATAGGGAAATGCTTGATAAACACATAACATTAGTTTATCCCATCAGATTTAAAACATATTTCTCTGTAAAGAAGAAAAAGGAAACTAATTTGGCAACAGACAACAATTGATTATACATGTTAAAAAATGATCAGTGGATGAAAAACGCAAGTATTCATTCCCTAGGATTCAAAACCAGTTTAAATAGCACTGTTTCGGTGAAAGGACATTTTAAAAGTTGTAATATTCTTATAACTATTTCCACTGAAAACATCAATTCTGTATTTTACTGCTCTTTATAGATAAGAAAAATTGGCTTATTAACAAAGTTTTACTGGACAATCAAAAAGCAAATATCCATTATGGAATAATTAAAAGTCTCTCATGACTTCTATCAGTATTACAGATAGCAAACTAAGGAGGAAAAGGGGTGAAGGGCACCACCAATGGAAAGGAATTAAATACCTGGAAAGGTGAAAATTCCAGACAAGAGGTTGATATGTTTTTACAGATGATTACACAGAATTTATAAATTACCACATATCCACTCATTTTGGATTATTAAGGGACTGTATCACTGTCTGTGTCTTAGCATTTAAAATCTATATCCATTCAGTTTTGCAAAGCAAAGTTTAACAGATTACATAAATTATCATTTTAAGACCTTAAAAACTATGGCTTAGATCTTATAGTAAATCTTTTGCCATATTGAAAAATCCATTGCAAGCCAACTCTAAATATTCTAAATATTCTGAGCCCTTTTCCTTGTCCTAAAATGAAATTTTCTCTATTAATCTAGTTTGTTTTCCCTTTTCAAAAACCAGTATTTAAAAAACTTAAACTTATACAATTACTTAAAAGAGTCATAATTTTAAGTTCTTCCCCATTTCAAGCCCTTCCTTTNTTCCTTTGGGAAACCAAGAAGGATAATAGACTGAGGTAAGGAGGAATGTAGGACTTATTTTAATTTAAAATAGAACATTGGAAAAGGCTTTTATACAAAACTTCAACTGTTTCTAACCCTCAGATTTCAGATTTATCCACCATCCTGTATTTCATTTAATTACAATGAGCACAGCTTTTGTTATGCTGATCCTTTAAAGAGCCAACAAGATAAAAATTTGTCACAACTCACCTGTTGTAAATCAATACTAGCATATTTTTAATATCTCTCTGCTTTTATAGTAATATTTAGATTATCCGAACACCTGTACTAATAATTCTAAATAAAATTAGTTTCCTACTCTGAGTTATGACTATAAATATCAAAGGTAAGGGTATCCTCAAACATGTATAGTGTTAAATGAGGTATCAAGACTATTCATCTTTCTAAATTTCTTCTACAGCAATAAGAAACCACTAAAATAATGCCCACTTGAGTGGTTCAGCTTCAGCACCTGCTACATTCAGCTTTGTTACTGATATTCAGCCTTGTTATTGAGGGACGAAGCATGCAATTATAAAGTAGAGTTTTACATAAGGCTAAAGTGCTGGTTGGTCCTCATTCACTCAACCTAACAGCACAGAGTCAGCTGTATATCACCAAATCTTGCTCTTCTAGAATGCAACAAAAGCCATGGATACATGGGTCACTGTATGAAGTATATATGATTTAGCTAACGTGTCAGTGACCTTTGACAAGGATCCAGAAATAAAAGATTAGAGTGCTGAATTTCTTTTTTTTCAATGTGCATTCAGGCCTACTAAGCACCTATTATTAATATTACTTCCTTATGAGAATTCCATTTTCTCTCTCTTCCTTTTTCAGAAATAGTTTTATAAAACATTAAATTCATGTATCTTTGAAAACCAGTTCTAAGATTTCTTGGGTAGTTAATGACTAAGAACGTAACAAATACTGATTCCACTATTCAAGTAAATAACTTCTTTTTTAAGCAATAAGAATTGGGAATTTTATTTATTACTCAAAGCAATTATGACTGTGGCTAAAAGAATACACAAAACTATTTGGTGGATAGTGGTCACAGAACATTTAACATACTAAAATGTGTATACTCCATTTATTTTCAAAACCGGATAAGCCCACCAGCTGTACTAAAGGGTGATACTGAAGGACAAACAGTGAAAGCTACAAATCACGCATAATTTATGATCATGCTTCCTCCCTTCATGAACTAGAGCACTTTCCATTCTTACCTCAGATTTCTCCAGTTTATTTTGTGCATCAATTTGTGTAACAATCTCATTCATGTTGGTCTCCAATACCATTCCCCCCATCACCATTTCTGCAAGAATATTGTGAACCTAAAGGAAAATATAATACACATCCATAAAGAAAACTATGTTTCATGATTCCAGTCATTTTTCTTTCAAATACTGCTGTGTCTTGTTTTATGAGCTGTAAAATAAAAATAATTTGGAGTGAGAGTTCATAACACACTTACATCACTGCTGTGAAGCCTTAGGTAATTATACAAACCTCTTTAAATCTTAGTTTAATGAGCTGTAAAACAGGGATGATAATAATAATATCTCCTTCCTAGAGTGTTGAGAAGATTAAGAGAGGTCAACCACCATGGAAGCGCCCCCAAAATAAATAATCTATAAACATTAGCTACCATGATTATAGTATCAAAATTAAAGCTAAAAAAATGACCTATCAGGGCCTTTTATACCAGATTCCTCATCAATAATTATTAAGTTGTTTTATGCTCAAGGTACTTAATAAGGCTATGTGGCTTTATTACTAGCCTAGATTTAAAATGAAGTAAATTTTTTTTTTTTTTTTAATATTGTGCTCATTCGCTCAGTCATGTCTGACTCTTTGCAATCTCATGGACTGTAGCCCAGCAGGCTCCTCTGTCCATGGAATTTTCCAGGCAAGAATACTGGAGTGGAGTGCCATTTCTGTCTCCAGGGGATCTTCCAGATCCAGGTATCAAACTGCTGTCTCTCCTGTCCCCTGCATTGGCAGGCAGATTCTTTGGCGTTAGTGGTAAAGGACCTGCCTGCCAATGTAGGAGGTACAAGTGATGCAGGTTTGATCCCTATATTGGGAAGATTCCTCTGGAGAAGGGCATGGTAACCCACTCCAGTATACTTGCCTGGAGAATCCCATGGACAGAGGAGCCTGGCGCGCTACAGTCCAAAGGGCTGCACAGAGTCGGACAAGACTGAAATGACTTAGCATCCTTGTTAGTATAGTGCTGAGTATTTCCGCCTGTCATATGGGAGACTGGGATTTGATTCCCGATGGGAGGCAACGTGCCCTTTTTGAGTTCCTGGTGGCTCAAATGGTAAAGAGTCTGCTTGCAATGCAAAAGACCAGGGTTCGATCCCTGGGTCAGGAAGATCCCCTGGAGAAGGAAATGGCAACCCACTCCAGTACTCCTGCCTGGAAAATCCCACAGATGGAGGAGCCTGGTAGGTCCATGGGGTCACAAAGAGTCTGACATGACTGGGCGACTTCACTTACTTTTCATTCTAGCATAGCATAGCGCCACCTGGGAAATGGCACTTTTGTTATATTATAGGAAGTGGTGCTTTCTTTATATTATAGGTACTTTAATAACACTTTTGGGCTCAGTTGATAAATAACCCACCTGCAATGCAGGAGACCCTGGTTCGATTCCTGGGTCAGGAAAATCTGCTGGAGAAGGGATAAGCGACCCACTCTAGTATTCTTGGGCTTCCCTTATAGTTTAGCTGGTAAAGAATTCTCCTGCAATGCGGGAGACCTGGGTTTGATCTCTGGGTTGGGAAGATCCCTTGGAGAAGCAACAGGCTACCCACTTCAGTATTCTGCCTAGGAGAATATACAGTCCGTGGGGTCACAAAGAGTTGGAAAGAGTGAGCGATTTTCACTTTTAATAATACTTTTACCCCAAAGTTCTCTCTACATATCTAACTACTCAGATTTTTCATGATCAAAAACATTACAATGACAAAAATATCATTTTCCATTGGGGAGAAAAACTACAACCCAGGTGTTTTATCACAAGGGATTTACTGAATCAAAAATCACCAATTCGAAGTTGAAGTGGGTGTCAAAGAGCAGTATACTGTGCTATAATATGCATTTTTAAAATAATGTGGCAGCATTAAGAATGGAGACTGTGAAATTAGACAGGTGTAAATACTGACTCTATCACTTTTTAGTTGTACACCCTTCAGTAGTTACTTGACCTCTCTGTTATCTGTAAAACAGAGGTAGAACAGTATAGGTACCTCATGGAGTTATCATAAGGATTAAACAAATTCATGAAAGGTACTGTAGCACAGTACCTTGCAGGTTTTTTCTCTTTTAAAAAAACAAAAGCTTTTAAAAAGTTAAATATAGAATTAAGCTATTCAATTTTCATTCTTTTAGGATTTCATGCAAATATATTCATGATTTTTAAAATATCTTATCATTATTTACTCATGTTTCATTTTGGCAAGTTGGACACTTCACACTCCAATTCTGAAAAATTCTATAAATTATTTTTCCTTAACAAACAAAATAAAACCAGAAGCTACAGAAGCTTTAAAAAATAGTACTAAATATCATCACTTCGACTAATATCCTTTCCATTACTAGATAACATTTATTAAAACTCTGTTTTGATGCTGCTGGACTTATAGTATCTGATTTAATTCTCAGATTAACCTGTTACACTGAGAGAATAAACCAGTTTACTCAAGATACATAAGCTAACACATAGCAAATTAATGACTCAAACCTAAATCTGTTGATCCAAGTCCAATACTTTGTTTTTTTCTGTTCACAATAATAAATGAAGTAATTTATTCATAATAAGTACAGCAAGTTATTTTTTAGTCTTAATCTATGAAAATCCAGTTAAAGGTCAAGAAGGTAACTAGGTGATACAATTACCTTATAATAGCTAATAAGTACTGTATGTGTAAAAAGTGTTCAGAAAGAAAAGTCACGGCAGGGAGAAATATCAATCACCTCAGATATGCAGATGACACCACCCTTATGGCAGAAAGTGAAGAGGAACTAAAAAGCTTATTAATGAAAGTGAAAGAGAAGAATGAAAAAGCTGGCTTAAAACTCAACATTCAAAAAATGAAGATCATGGCATCTGGTCTCATCACTTCATGGAAAATAGATGGGGAAAAAACAAACAGTGACAGACTTTTATTTTCTTGGGCTCCAAAATCACTGCAGATAGTGAGTGCAGCCATGAAATTAAGACACTTGGTCCTTGGAAGACAAGCTATGACCTAGACAGCATATTAAAAAGCAGAGACATTACTCTACCAACAAAAGTCCGTCTAGTCAAAGCTATGGTTTTTCCAGTAGTCATGAGAGTTGGACTCTAAAGAAAGCTGAGCACCAAAGAATTGATGCTTTTGAACTGTGGTGTTGGAGAAGACTCTTGGGGGTCCCTTGGACTGAAAGGAGATCAAGCCAGTCAATCCTAAAGAAAATCATTGAATATTCCTTGGAAGGATGATACTGAAACTGAAACTCCAACACTTTGGCCACCTGATGCTAAGAACTGACTCACTGGAAAAGACCCTGATGATGGGAAAGATAGAAGGCAGGAGGAGACGGGGATGACAGCAGTGGCTGGACGGCATCACTGACGTGGTGGACATGAGTTTGAGTAGGCTCTGGGAGTTGGTGATGGACAGGGAAGCCTGGCATGCTGCAGTCCGTGGGGTTGCAAAGAACTGGACAGGACTTAGCGACTGAACTGAACTGAGGGGAAAGAGATTCATTAAAACTTCTCTTTCAGCAGTAGAAATTCCTCTCTTCTTTGTACAACAAATTCTCATGAGATAGCATGACTTGTAACACTGATGGATGTGCAGCAATTCCACCAGCCCCGTTTTTCTCAGGCTTCCTTGTGGCTTCATCCCTACACACTGCTCTACTGCCTTTCGAAACATCTCGGAACACAAGCACTAGATTGAGAGAATCATAGATTTCAGGAATACTGAAATGTCCGCCAAGCTTAGAGGTATCAAAATATTAGCAGCCTGTGAGTTGTAAGCAACAAATTCAAAGAATCTATGCAAATTAGTTCTCAAAGTTAAAAATATCCTTATGAAAGCAAATTTAGATCCTGAAGAGACAGAAAATATGAGCTAAATTCCTAAACGTAATCTCAGTCATTATAAAGTTAATAAATGCCTGAAGACGGTATTCTCAGTGAGGAGGTACCATGAGTGTCGGGAGCCGACACGTCTACGTCAACGACGCTGCGACTGGAGTGTAGCCCCGCCCAAGACACGGCTCTGGGTGAGAGGCCAAACTCTCAGGGCAGAGGAGGGCCCAGGGGTTTGCAGTACAGTTCGTGGAACCCCCGAAACTGCTTTCTTAGTATGTCTTTCACTTTCGTGCTAATACTTTATCTTCTAGAAATGATTTCTGCTTGTTCTATGGCCGTTCCCTTGCCTGAGGGAAACCACACATGAAGTTCTCCAGCAAGTTTCCCGTGAAGTACAGCATAGAATGAGGCCAAAGCCTACCTTGCCTCCTGGAGTCTGGGTCCCTGTAACCCAGCCTGATATGCGGGGAGTATTTAAATATCAGATCTTTCCCAGCTGGCATTGGAGCAGAAATAAGACTAGTGGATATGCCTTAAATAAGTGGGGAGTGGGTTGTCATTGGTATAAGATAGGGCCTAATACATATAGAGCAGAGTCTCCTCGCAATGCCGATCATAAGACTCACCCTTGGAGGAGGAGGGGTATGTAGGGTTGTGGAAACTAATCTAAAATTTGTTTTTAATCAAGGCCTGTTTTTGTGGTCAGTCTACCGTAGAAAATGAGATCCTGAGCTTCTGGTTTCTTTGGGGACTATGGCAACAAGAGTTAAAAATTACCAGGGGCCTAGGAGAAAAACAGGCATTCATCTTCAGGCCTTTTTGTTAACCCTGACAGGCCTTTCATTTTAAAGGTACAGGACAAAATACACCTTACGTCCTAGGAGTGAGACCCCCCCAAGAGTTGTTCCGGGAAGGTGATTGTCTCGAACAGCTCAAGGAAATAACTTTTCTAAAAAATAACAGCTCAAGGAAAAAACTTTTCTGAAAAATAGCTGTACAATGTGATTGTTAACTAGTAATTCATCTTGGGCTAATAACTAAGACCTATCACTGAAAAGGTTAAGATTTAACCACCAATCAAGCAGCTGCACTCCAGCTGCACCTGTTTGTGGTTTTTGTGCTTATAAGCTGACTTTTATCTTAATAAAGTGGCACTTGGCCATTTCTGCATCCTGACTCTGTGTCAAGTGTCCATCATTCTTATCTCTCTCTCTATCTCTTTCTTAATCGCCGACGCCGCCCATCTCGAGGGTATCCCTGGACCAGCGGAGGCTGGACCCCCGCACATAAGCTATGTAGAAATCCAAGGAGATGAACAGCTTGGGAAAGAGAACCATCAGCTGGGAGGCTACTCCAGTACTACCCAGGTTGCTGTTGTTCAGTTGCTAAGTCGTGTCTGACTCCTTGCAACCCCGTGGACTGAGCACGCCAGATGTCCAAAGTAAGGTACGGCACACGAGGAGAGGAAATTTAGAAGGTGAACATGTCCAGTGACAGAAAAATTCATGTTCCAAGAATTGAGAAGAATTTTGGCAGACTTAGTAAGAGAAAGAGGATAAGCTCTACTTTCAGCCTAGCCCTAACCAATATGGATGACATATTTCAGTATTTTGTTTTATAAATCTTACTAAAAACAGATTTTTATGGAAATAAAAGGGTAACAATATGCTTATAATACAATTCATCTACTAAACTGCTTTGATGTTCACCTAAAAGTTCAGTAAGTTTTCACTCTCTTTTATGAATTTTTTTAAGTGTTTAAAAACTGGCAAATACCACATTAACGATGTATTTTTGCTTTAAAAAAAAAATGCCCTATCTACCCAACCACACAGCTACTTCTGGATATAGACCATAACTTTTAAATTTCATTTTTACTTTTTTAAAAATTCACCATATAAGAAAAACAGAAACATATATAAAAATAGTCTCTACCACCCTCTGTTTCTGTTATTAGGTCCCTCTATTGAAAGATAATCAGTTACTTGTATCTTATATATCCTTCCAGAAAACTGACCCACATACTTGTTATATGTGTGTGCATATCTAATGTACAAATGAGATTACATTTTACACACTATTCTCATAGTTTTACAAGAAAATAAAAATTGAATTGAAAGTTACAGGCAAGAGAAAATGAGCCTGTCAGTTAATAAAGTAATAAAAGTTCCTGGAGCCAGATACATGTTCAAAAATGATCAGCGAAACTGTTGGTAAGAGCAACAAAAATATAAAATTAAAATGGTGAATCTACCATATTAATTATCACATATCTAAAAGTGAGAGAAATATACAGATTCTTCAGGCATCTAGGTAAGTTATTAAATGAACAAATGAGTGGGGCAGAACAATATCTATAATACAGTCCCATTGAGGTATACTAAAAAAATTACACACATTCACACACTTGGATATACCCAGAAAAATTCTGGAAAGGCACATAAATAATTTTTAAAATAAGACTTTATCTTTTAAGAGTTGTTTTAGGTTCACAACAAAATTAAGAGGAAGGTGCAGAGACTATCCCACACAAACAGCCCTGGCCTCTGACACACACGGCCTACTGAGAGTGGCAAATTTGTTAAAGCCAATGAACCTGCACGGAGACAAGATCACCCGAAGCCATTGTGGCTCTCAGAGCTCTCTTCTGCTGTCTACACTCTATGAGGCACAGCCATCACTGCTGTGTCCCAGAGAGCACCCAAAATGCCCGCGATGGTCCACGTATTCATCCCTTCCCCTCCTTCCCCAGTGCTGACAACCACTCCTCTTTTCAGTATTTGCATAGCTTTGCCTTTTCCATAATGCCATACCTTTGGAACGGCATTCTTTCTTCCTCAGTCCTCCAGTCCCATTCCTTAGGTAACTACTATCTATTAAAAATATTTGTAACACATTGTACACCTATTGGAATGGCTAAAGCCCTTTGGAATCATGCAGTTCATAGCCTTCTCTGATTGGTTTCCTATAGTTAGCAACATGTATGTTAAGGTTCATCAGTGTCTTTTCATAGTTTGATAATTTGTTTTTAGCACTGAATAAAATTCCATTGATTGAATATAACACAGCTTGTTTTTCCATTTACCACTGAAGGACATCTCAGTTACTTTCAAGTTTTGGCAACTGTGAAAAGAGCTGCTATAATCATCCATGTGCATGCTATTGTATGGACGCAAGTTTTCAGCTCTTTTGGGCAAACACCAAGGAGCACAGTTGCTGGATTGTATGATAACAGTATGCTTACTTTTTTAAAAAGAAATTGCCAAACTGTTGTCCACAGTGACTACCATTTTGCATTCCCACCGGAAATTAATGAGAATTCCTGTTGCTCCACATCCTTACCAGAATTTGATGTTATCGATGTTCTGGGCTTTAGCCATCCCAATAGGTGTACAATGTGTTACAAATATTTTTTAATAGATAGTAGTTACCTAAGGAATGGGGCTGGGGGACTGGGGAAGAAAGAATTACTTTCTTCTATAGTTTTTGTTCATTCGTTTTGAAAACTTTTAACACAAGCATATATTGCTAAAGAAAAAAAAAAGCTTCATAAAAGAGTTCAGAGGAACAATTGTAAAGGCAGTAGCCACATATGTATTTAAGTAATTTAAGAGGTAACTCAAAGGTGCTGAATATTTGTGAGAAATAAGAGAAGACAAGCATGCCATCTTCTACACTGTTGAACAATAACTCTTTTTATGGGTCAATGAAGAACACAAGACTTCTGCTTAAAACTAGTGTAACATAAAAGTTTAAGTGGTCTCTGTATTATTTTATTATTATTTATACAGCATTATAATGTCCACTGTTGGCCTCTAATAAGCGCATCTAATGAGAATTAGATGACAATACAACAATACTTCTTTTCCTTCAAAATCATTTATCTCAATTATCTTAAAATTAAAAAGTTAAAAAAAAATGGCATTCTTTTTATACCTAACAGTTTACCCCATCAATAAACCACATTTATTAGATATTTATATACAGTGCTACAGACAGCAGCATCTTGGTTGAGTAAAGCCTATATAATCATTGGAGAGTAAATGAAGATTAAATCAAACACATTTCACTTTTTAACAGTTACAAGTCAACCAGGTAGAAACAAGCGTCTAAAACCAAAGAAATGGAAGGAGGTCAATTACAGAGTCCTTTCTATGGACTGTCACTTGGTTTCAAAACATAAAAGCTACTTTGCTGTAGTTTATGCTAGAAATGAGGTCCTTGGCACCAAACGTCTTTTAATTTGACTACACTAATATCTTACTACAGGGGTAGTCAAGTAAAACATGGCATATACAATATTTCACTTAAGAATGAAGCTGATACATACATATTGATGTGGAAGGATCTAAAAGAGATGAAGACAAAAGCAAGGCATAGAACATTATGGGAAATAAAAACATAATCATTCACTGAACCAAGAGAACTACGCATATCCTTGGAAATACATACAAAGTCCAGCAGCCTCCCAAGCCACACTATTAAGAGGAATGACTTCTGGAAGCACCGTGCGGTAGGGGTGAGTTGGTGCACCGAAGGGGATGAGGGAGGAAGAGCTTTCATGTTTAATCATATAGCCTTCAGTGTTATCTGACTTGTTTCTAAAGGAGGTAAGTATTATTATTTTAATTTTAAAATAATAAAACATATGAGTAACACTGCAATGTTAATGGCTGTCTGTGTGCCTGTGAGAAAAAGACAGAGGCACACAGATATCACACGTCCTCCTAAAACAAGTGTGAGCTACTTGAGGACTAGGGTAACGAGATAGTTTCCACATAATCCTGCAGAGCGTGAAGGACTCAATAAATATTCTGTAAAATCCGTTTTATAAAGAACACCTTCCTCTTCTCCTCTTGCAAAAAGAGCAGGAGTTTTGAAAAGGGGTGAAGAGGAGGCAAAGCAGAGTTACAAGTTTACCCTAAAAACTATAGTACTGTTAAGACATGATTTTTTTATTAGGACAGAAAAGCCAATTACGACGAAATGACATATTATTTAAGTACAGCTCAGCTCAGTTCAATCACTCAGTCATGTCCGACTCTTTCCAACCCCATGAACTGCAGCATGCCAGGCTTCCCTGTCCATCACCAACTCCCAGAGTCCACCCAAACTCATGCCCATCACATTAGTGATTCCACCTAACCATCTCATCCTCTGTCATGCCCTACTATTCCCTCCTTCAATCTTTCCCAGCATCAGGGTCTTTTTCAATGAGTCAGTTCTTTGCATCAGGTGGCCAAAGTGTTGGAGTTATCAGCTTCAGCATCAGTCCTTCCAGCGAACACCTAGGACTGATTTCATTTAGGATTGACTGGTTTGATCTACTTGCAGTCCAACGGACTCTCAAAAGTCTTCTGCAACACCACAGTTCAAAGCATCAATTCTTTGGCGCTCAGCTTCCTTTAGAGTCCAATTCTTACATCCATACGTGACTACCAGAAAAACCATAGCTTTGATTAGATGGACATTTGTTCGTAAAGTTATGTCTCTGCTTTTTAGTATGCTGTCTAGGTTGGTCATAGCTTTTCTTTCTAGAGGCAAATGTCTTTTAATTTCATGGCTGCAATCACCATCTGCAGTGATTTTCAGTTCAGTCGCTTAGTCGTGTCCAACTCTTTGCGACCCCATGAATCACAGCACGCCAGGCTTCCCTGTCCATCACCATCTCCCGGAGTTCACTCAGACTCACGTCCATCGAGTCAGTGATGCCATCCAGACATCTCATCCTCGGTCGTCCCCTTCTCCTCCTGCCCCCAATCCCTCCCAGCATCAGAGTCTTTTCCAATGAGTCGACTCTTCACATGAGATGGCCAAAGTACTGGAGCCTCAGCTTTAGCATCATTCCTTCCAAAGAAATCCCAGGGCTGATCTCCTTCAGAATGGACTGGTTGGATCTCCTTGCAGTCCAAGGGACTCTCAAGAGTCTTCTCCAACACCACAGTTCAAAAGCATCAATTCTTCGGTGCTCAGACTTCTTCACAGTCCAACTCTCACATCCATACATGACCACAGGAAAAACCATAGCCTTGACTAGACGGACCTCAGTTGGCAAAGTAATGTCTCTGCTTTTGAATATCCTATCTAGGTTGGTCATAACCTTTCTTCCAAGGAGTAGCTGTCTTTTAATTTCATGACTGTAGTCACCTTCTGCAGTGATTCTGGAGCCCCCCCAAAATAAAGTCTGACAATGTTTCTACCGTTTCCCCATCTATTTCCCATGAAGTGATGGAACCCGATGCCATGATCTTCATTTTCTGAATGTTGAGCTTTAAGCCAACTTTTTCACTCTCCTCTTTCACGTTCATCAAGAGGCTTTTTAGCTCCTCTTCGCTTTCTGCCATAAGGGTGATGTCATCTGCATATCTGAGGTTATTGATATTTCTCCCGGCAATCTTGATTCCAGCTTGTGTTTATTCCAGTCCAGTGTTTCTCATGATGTACTCTGCATATAAGTAAGCAGGGTGACAATATACAGCCTTGACGTACTCCTTTTCCTATCTGGAACCAGTCTGTTATTCCATGTCCAGTTCTAACTGTTGCTACCTGACCTGCATACAGATTTCGCAAGAGGCAGGTCAGGTGGTCTGGTATTTCCATCTCTTTCAGATTTTTCCACCGTTTATTGCGATCCACACAGTCAAAGGCTTTGGCATAGTCAATAAAGCAGAAATAGATGTTTTTCTGGAACTCTCTTGCTTTTTCCATGATTCAGCGGATGTTGGCAATTTGATCTCTCGTTCCTCTGCCTTTTCTAAAACCAGCTTGAACATCAGGGAGTTCACGGTTCACGTATTGCTGAAGCCTGGCTTGGAGAATTGTGAGCATTACTTTACTAGCATGTGAGATGAGTGCAATTGTGCGGTAGTTTGAGCATTCTTTGGCATTGCCTTTCTTTGGAATTGGAATGAAAACTGACCTTTTCCAGTCCTGTGGCCACTGCTGAGTTTTCCAAATTTGCTGGCATATTGAAGGCAGCACTTTCACAGCATCATCTTTCAGGATCTGAAACAGCTCAACTGGAATTCCATTACCCCCACTAGCTTTGTTCATAGTGATGTTTTCTAAGGCCCACTTGACTTCACATTCCAAGATTCTGTCACTGTTGCCACTGTTTCCTCATCTATTTTCCATGAAGTGATGGGACCGGATGCCATGATCCTAGTTTTCTGAATATTGACTTTTAAGCCAATGCTTTCACTCTCCTCTTTCACTTTCATCAAGAGGCTCTTTAGCTCTTCTTTGCTTTCTGCCATAAGGGTGGTGTCATCTGCATATCTGAGCTTATTGATACTTCTCCTGGCAATCTTGATTCCAGCTTGTGCTTTACCCAGCCTGGCATTTCATATGATGTACTCTGCATTTAAATTAAATAAGCAGGGTGACAATATACAGCCTTGACATACTCCTTTCCTGATCTGTAATCAGTCTGTTGTTCCACGTCCTGTTCTAACTGTTGCTTCTTGACCTGCATACGTATTTCTCAGGAGACAGGTCAGGTGGTCTGGTATTCCCATCTCTTTCAGAATTTCCCATAGTTTGTTGTGATCCACACAGTCAAAACTTTGGCGTAATCAACAAATCAAAAGTAGATGTTTTTCTGGAACTCTTGTTTTTTTGATGATCCAGCGGATATTGGCAATTTGATCCCTGGTTCCTCTGCCTTTTTAAAATCCAGGTTGAACATCTGGAAGTTCATGGTTCATGTACTGCTGAACCTGGCTTGGAGAATTTTGAGCATTACTTTGCTACTGTGTAAGATGAGCGCAATTGTGCAGTCATTTGAACATTCTTTGGCATTGTCTTTCTTTGGGATTGGAATGAAAACTGACCTTTTCTAGTCCTGTGGCCACTGTTGAGTTTTCCAGATTTGCTGGCATACTGAGTGCAGCACTTTCACAACATCTTCTTTTAGGATTTGGAATAGCTCAACTGGAATGCCATCACCTCCACTAGCTTTACATTTGATCACTAAAAACATCATTATGAACCACTGAAAAGGAAAAATGCTGCCAATTAAATTATGACAAGCTATAGAATTATAAATGTATATTGATCTAAACTAAAAGACACTTGCTCCTTGGAAGAAAAGCTATGACCAACCCAGACAGCATACTAAAAAGCAGAGACATTACTTAACCGACAAAAGTCCATCTAGTCAAAGCTACGGTTTTTCCAGTAGTCATGTATGGATGTGAGAGTTGGACCACAAAGAAAGCTGAGCGCTGAAGAATTGATGCTTTTGAACTACGGTGCTAGAGAAGACTCCTGAGCATCCCCTGGACAGCAAGGATATCAAATGAATCAATCCTAAAGGAAATCAGTCCTGAATATCCATTGGAAGGACTGATGCTGAAACTGAAGCTCCAGTACTTTGGCCACCTGATGGAAATAACTGACTCATTAGAAAAGACTCTGATGCTGGGAAAGACTGAAGGCAGGAGGAGAAGGGGATGACAGAAGATGAGATGGATGGCATCATGGACTCAACAGACATGAGTCTGAGCAAGCTTTGAGAGCTGGTGATGGACAGGGAAGCCTGGCATGCTGCAGTACATGGGGCTGCAAAGAATCGGACACAACTGAGTGACTGAACTGAACTGATCTCAAAAATGTTAAATATGTGAAAGAAAATCAGCATTTTAGCATCAATGAAATATGATATTTTCTTATCATGCTTTAGCTTCATAGGTATTTATACATAAAAGAAAAGCTATAATGAAAAATTTTAAGTAAGAAAATGGATGTCTTTGAGTTTTACTGGAGTCACACCAATATTAAAAAAAGAGCTTACCTTCAGAAATATATCTTCTCAAAATGTACTTATCAGAACTTCATTAAATCTAAAAATATGTTAAATTTTTGTATAATTATTTTCCAACAGGTTAGCTGACATGTCAAAGTGTTATACAAATCAAAGCTTTCACTTGGTAATGTCATTGACCTGAATAAAGTACTTGCTTGTTTGCTAAGGAAGTATGTGGTTCTATAGGTATGTGTTTAACATTGAGATTGATGCAACTGAGCAAGTTCTGCTGCTCCAGAGCACAATCTCCACATAAATTCCTCTCTTCTTTAGTATTACATCATGAAAGAAAAGTCTAAACTATGACAACTTTGAAAATGATTTTGAAAGGAATTAAGAGTATATTTTGCTAGTCCATCAAAATTTTGATAAAAGTTTCAAGGCAAAATGGAAAGGGAAAGCATACAACATACTTTCAGTTCAGTTGCTCAGTTATGTCCCACTCTTTGTGACCCCATGAATCGCAGCACGCCAGGCCTCCCTGTCCATCACCAACTCCCGAAGTTTACCCAAACTCCTATCCATTGAGTCGGTGATGCCATCTAACCATCTCATCCTCTGTCATCCCCTTCTCCTCCTGCCTTCAATCTTTCCCAACATCAGGGTCTTTTCAAATGAGTCAGCTCTTCACATCAGGTGGCCAAAATATTGGAGTATCAGCTTCAACATCAGTCCTCCAATGAACACCCAGAACTGATTTCCTTTAGGATGGACTGGGTGGATCTCCTTGCAGTCCAGGGGACTCTCAAGAGTCTTCTTCAACACCACAGTTCAAAAGCATCAGTTCTTCTGTGCTCAGTTTTCTTTATAGTCCAACTCTCACATCCATACATGACCACTGGAAAAACCGTAGTCTTGACTAGATGGACCTTTGTTGACAAAGTAATGTCTCTGCTTTTTAATATGCTGTCTAGGTTGGTCATAACTTTTCTGCCAAGGAGTAAGCGTCTTTTAACTTCATGGCTGCAATCACCATCTGCAGTGATTTTGGAGCCCAAAAAATAAAGTCTGACACTGTTTCCCCATCTATTTCCCACGAAGTGATGGGACCAGATGCCATGATCTTTGTATTCTGAATGTTGAGCTTTAAGCCAATTTTTTCACTCTTCTCTTTCACTTTCATCAAGAGGCTTTTTAGTTCCTCTTCACTTTCTGCCATAAGGGTGGTGTCATCTGCATATCTGAGGTTATTGATATTTCTCCCAGCAAACTTGATTCCAGCTTGTGCTTCACCCAGCCCAGCGTTTCTCATGATGTACTCTGCATGAGTTAAATCAGCAGGGTGACAGTATACAGCCTTGATGTATTCCTTTTCCTATTTGGAACCAGTCTGTTGTTCCATGTCCAGTTCTAACTGTTGCTTCCTGACCTGCATACAGATTTCGCAAGAGGCAGGTCAGGTGGTCTGGTATTCCCATCTCTTTCAGAATTTTCCACAGTTTATTGTGATCCACACAATCAAAGGCTTTGGCATAGTCAATAAAGCAGAAATAGATGTTTTTCTGGAACTCTCTTGCTTTTTCGATGATTCAGCAGATGTTGGCAATTTGATCTCTGGTTCCTCTGCCTTTTCTAAAACCAGCTTGAACATCTGGAAGTTCACGGTTCATGTATTGTTGAAGCCTGGCTTGCAGAATTTTGAGCATTACTTTACTAGCCTGTGAGATGGAGTGCAATTGTGCAGTAGTTTGAGCATTCTTTTGCATGGAATTAAAACTGACCTTTTCCAGTCCTGTAACCACTGCTGAATTTTCAAATTTGCTGACATATTGAGTACAGCACTTTCACAGTATCATCTTTTAGGATTTGAAATAGCTCAACTGGAATTCCTTCACCTCCACTAGCTTTGTTCGTAGTGATGCTTCCTAAAGCCCATTCCACTTTCCATTCCAGGATGTCTGGCTCTACGTGAGTGATCACACCATGGTGATTATCTCGGTCATGAAGATCTTTTTTGTACAGTCCTTCTGTGTATTCTTGCCATCTCTTAATATCTTCTGCTTCTGTTAGGTCCATTTCTGTCCTTTACTGATCTCATCTTTGCATGAAATGTTCTCTTGGTATCTCTAATTTTCTTGAAGAGATCTCTAGTCTTTCCTATTCTATTGTTTTCCTCTCTTTCTTTGCACTGATCACCGAGGAAGGCTTTCTAATCTCTCCTTGCTGTTCTTTGGAACCCTGCATTTAAATGGCTATATCTTCCTTTTCTCCTTCGCTTTTTGCCTCTCTTCTTTTCACAGCTATTTGTAAGGCCTCCTCAGACAGCCATTTTGCTTTTTTGCATTTCTTTTTCTTGGAGATGGTCTTGATCCCTGTTTCCTGTACAATATCACGAAGCTTGGTCCATAGTTCATCAGGCACTCTGTCTATCAGATCTAGTCCCTTAAATCTATTTCTCACTTCCTTTGTATAATCATAAGGGATTTGATTTAACATACTTTAATATACTAATAATAATTAATACATTTTTTAAATTGCTGAATATGCCTCAGTCTTTCTCTCTTCTATATTACACATTTCTTGTTCTATTTTCCTTGACCTGTAAACTATCTTTCCATTTTCAATCTTTTTATCTCTCAAAATATATTTATTAGAACTTCATTAAATCTAAAAATACATTAAATTTTTGTGTAATTATTCTTCAGGAGGATAGCTGACATAGCAAAGTCCTCTATAAATCAAAACTTTCACCTGATAATGTCATGAACCTGAAGAAAGTCTTTGCTGAGGAAGCAATTGGTTCTATAAGTATGCAGTTAATATTAACCACATATAACTTGTAACCACAAACATATAACATTAACCACAAATAACATTTTCAGTCTTTCTTGACTTTTTATACTACAATATGGATAATATGTTCTACCCTTCTATTTACTCAGATGTGTCTGTTTAAATTTATCCCCTGAAAATTTTAATTGTGACTTTTTTTCCTTTTCCAGAAATTCCACTAACTCCTCTAGTAGTTACATATGCTTTCTCATGGAGCATATGTACTGATTGTTCAGCCTATTTTTCATTTGTCTTGTTGAGATGGCTTAAAAAAAAAAAAAAAGAAAACAAGCAATGGACATCAGTATAAGATTTGAGCAAAATCTGTATTTTAGTTAATAAAAGTGCATCATATGTTAATTTCCTATTTTTTTTTTTATAACATAGTACTTCTATATATATGTTTCTTTCTCTGCTTACTCACTGGTACTTAGGTGTGGTTGCTGAGATCTCTTAAAGGTTCATTTCTTCCGTTGGTGGAAGGTAAAGGAGACTCTTACCCTATGTCCTGTGGTTTAAGGACTGGCTATCAAAGTCTTTAAGTGAGAGTGGGCTAGAGGAAACCACCTCAGCTCTTAATTCTTCATTCTCCTGGCCCAAAGGGTAGGAAAGATACTGAGGCCTCCAATTAGATATCCCTTCAGTTCAGTTCAGTTCAATTCAGTCGCTCAGTCGTGTCAGACTCTCTGCGACCCCATGCATCGCAGCACGCCAGGCTTCCCTGTCCGTCACCAACTCCCGGAGTTCACTCAGACTCACGTCCATCGAGTCCATGATGCCATCCAGCCATCTCATCCTTGGTCATCCCCTTCTCCTCCTGCCCCCAATCCCTTTCTCTGATCTTTTTTGGGGGGGGCGGGGTGGGGGAAGAAGCAGGGAAAAATAGAGCACATTATAGCTGTCAATGTCAAAGTCATCCCTGCTCCAAACCAAGCTCTTTATAAGCCTTTAGCTCTATCATCTTTGCCCTGGGATTTGATGGTGCATTACAGTATTAGCAACAACCTGGGGCTGCTCAATTAGAGCCAGGGTGTGCAGGAAATGGGCAGGTAACACAACTGAGCAAATAAGCAGACCCTACCAGTATACCCACAATGGCCATGTAAGTAAGAAATAAACCAAGTTACCATATTTTAGATCTTATGACTGTAACGTATCTGAACTGTAATAAAGAGTTTGACTCTATTTTTGATGTCTGCCTGCTGACAGCTTGCAAGCCCCACTTTTCTCCCTTCCTCTCCTACCCACATCTGGCAGAACTGATAAGAAAGTCCATGTGCTCCTTCCTATACACTGCCAGGAAATTCAAACTATGCAAGACCTGAGCTACATGTGGAAACCTTCATTCCAGTCCCAACCACATAAAACCCCAAGATAGTCGCTGTTCTTGTTCTCCCCCTAAACGCTGATTATGTGACTGATAAACCTTCTCATATCAGATCTTCTTGGTGTACATGTGGTATTTTCAGTCTCTACACCCAAATAAATTTTGGGTTGGGGTACTATTCCATTCTTCAGGGTGACTACAAATATTAGCTTATGTGACTGATAAAGAAACTGTTGCTTAAAGGGTGGTATTGAGAAGCTCAACAACAATCACAATAAAGGAAAAGACAATGGCTTAGGGGTTGGTTAGTAGGCCACATGGAAATTATTGTATTGGAGATTAGAAAGTTAGTGATCCAAGTTTGTAGTGGTAAAACACTGGCAAAAAAGCAGATAAATTTACCCATGAAAACTTTCTCTCTAACATAAAAACTGATGATTTTCCAGATACTATAGCTTTGTTACCATGGATCCCAGAGAGATAGCATGTAGGACAAGATAAACATACTGCATAAATTATAAGTAATCTGCTATTTGTTACTGTAGCATAAACTAATCCATCTTGACTGATAACAGAACGGGTATTCTTTACAACTTCCTTCTTTCCTTTACCGAAGCGTGGTCTAACAGCACTCAGAGGATTGTGCAGAAAACCATATTTGCCCCTAAGAAGAAATGAGCTAAGATATTTAGGAGATCCCTGACTGCTAGAAGGTCCAGGGTTGCTTGGAAGCTGAAAACAAGCCTATTTTCACAGAAGGGGTAAAAAAAGACTAGCACTGTTTTAGATAGAGAGTATAGGGACAGAAAAAGACCCTGATGCTGGGAAAGACTGTAAACAAAAGAAGAAGGGGGCAGCAGAGGAGGAGACGGTTGGATGGCATCACCGATTCAATGGACATGAGTTTGGGCAAATTTCGGGAGACAGTGAAGGACAGAGGAGCCTGGAGTGCTGTTGTTCACGGGGCTGCAAAGAGTTGGACATGACTTAGCAGCTGAACATCAACAACAGCTAACAGGGACAAGAAATGTCTATTTGACTGGTCTGTAACTTCTGTTAAACTGAAGCTTTTTTCTCATTGCATTGAAGAAAAATTAAAACAAGATTTGAGGCCATAAGGAAGAGGCACAGCTAATTTTGGCAGGTTCCAAAACAGTGATATATGGTTGTGTGATATGAACAGGCTATGCACACTATATATATGATCCTATATAGTACACATATTTGCTTGTGTACTTAATTGTACCCCAAAATCTAGAAATACACATACTCTAAAATGCTAACACCAGTGTCAATTAAACAAGGAGGTGATTAGACCGGGGTGGTTCTAATACATTAACAGTTTGCATGAGCAAAGTAAAACCTAAGCCTGAAATGCCTCAAGGTTAAGCACTCAAAACCTAAGAACAACCAACATACACAGCCAACGTGGCTTTCCCAAATAATGTAACTGCTTAAGCAACAGCCAGGCCTTCCCTAATAGCTCAGTTGGTAAAGAACTGGCCTGCAATGCGGGAGACCTGGGTTCGATCTCTGGGTTGGAAAGACCCACTGGAGAAGGCAAAGGCTACCCGCTCCAGTATTCTGGCCTGGAGAATTCCATGGACTATATAGTCCATGGGGTCACAAAGAGCTGGATACAACTGAGCAACTTTCATGTTCACGCAACAGCCACTCACTTTCACTTTCAAGCAACTTTCCCTTTTTCACTTTCATCAGATAATTCCCTTGCTTTGCTTCTGCTTCCTCTCTATAAAGGTCTTTCATTTAGCCGGCATCAGTGGAGTGCTCACAACCACTTCTGGTTTAGTGTTGACCAATCTGAATCCATTTTTATGCAAATAAACTTAAAATGTTTAATGTGCCTCAATTTATCTTTTAATACTAGACAATCTCTGAAATTGAGATGGCTTCTATTTATTTTCTTATTTGTTTTTTTCTGATTTTTCTAAAATGAATATATATTAATGTAAAATAGAAGTTATAAAAACACCACGTGTCATGTATGGAAGGTATATATATATGTTGAATTTAATTCTTCTATTAAGGAAAAATTTTCTATTACAAATGTAACAACTTTACTCTTACTGCAACATTTTACAATAGAATCCTTGATTTTCTCAAAAAATTGCTACATGTAACATATAAGCTAATGATCTTTGAGCAGTCATTTTAAAAATAGAATTTTAAGCATTTTAACCATGTATCAAAACATACTTTAGAATACTGTGAACCCTAAGGCCTAAAAATAACAGGTGTCTTTGTAAGTGCAAATAGTATAAGATAGATAATAGAAAAAAGCAATAGAATTCTTCTAAAAAATATCAAGGTTAAGTTCTTTGTGCAAAATGAGTCAATATATGAAATTAAATCACTTAGTAGATAAGAAATGTGACCTAAAGGACTGGCTAATGGTAAATGTATTCTGATGTTCACAAATAATAAAATGCATTATTTTTGTTATGTCTTGATTGTGGTAGTGTACATAACTAAATGCATTTGCCAAAACTTAGTAAAATGTATGCTTAAAGCCACTGCATTTTATGTATGTGAATTATATTTCAATGAAGCTGACTTTTAAAACTCACAATTTTTTGTTAAATTTTCATATTATTTCCCAACAATTTTATTCAATGATTTAGCCATTCAAAACAATGTTACATTTTATCAACTTAACAGAGAAAAAAGTCCATGTATAGTAGAAGTGGAATCTCTCATAAATTCCCTATCCCCAACAGCCAGTAACACTTAGGAATTTAGTCATTCAGGCTAAAGAATTCAGTCACTCTTCCTTGCTCTCACCTCCTTTCAATAGACTATCAAGTCCTATCAATTTTACCTTCTTTCATCTCAACTCTACTGCCTTAGTTCATTTCTTCCTGGACTACTGCAGTACACTTCTAATTAATTTCCTTGTCTTTACTCTTCCACCTACCAATCCACCATCCTTAAAGCAGAAAATTATTTTGTTTTGTTCCCCCCAAAAATGAACAAACAAAGCAACAACAATGCCAAAAAACACTTTGTTTTAAGAAATTAAATTGGTTCAGAATGAAGTCCCAAATCGATGGGAGTAAAGGTACTTTAAAATTAGGTTTCATGATCAAAATCAAATCTTCCCCTCACAAAAAGCATGTATTTTATATCTCTGCCTGTAGAGTCATCCTCTCCTTTTCTGTCTGTGAAATATCTATGAATCCTTTAACCTTTTTTTATATAAAAAAAAAAATCCAGTTTAAATGTAATTTCCTCCATTCCCATCTCATCCTCTAGATGTGAATTCCTCTAGGTCAGGGTCTGAAGCTTCTTCACTAAACACAGTGCCTGGCTCATAGTAAACACAACTAATAAACTGAAAAAGGATTTAAAATAGCATTATTCACTAAATTTATTTTTACTTTGACAAATACAAATTAACATTTTGCTAAGATAAAAAGCTTAGAAAATTTGGTAACATAGAAGCTGTACCTTGTCTACATGGAAAATTAAATCCAGTTCACAGACGTTTTCAAAACACTTGTCTAATGTTTCCACGAATACCTAAAGAAAAGAAAAAAGGTTAAAAGCTTTTGAGAACTATACAAGTTCATTCAAATCTGTTACCTACAAGGCAGACAATTTGTAACTGAGAACTAAAATGTATAACTCCACTATCACATTTCTCTTTTTTAAACTGAAAACTGTATTAACTACAAAAGGAATAATTATAGACTAGTCTTCTAAACTAATTTTCAATATGGTAATAACCAAAATAAACTTCACTGAAAATTATTAAGAACCAGAAATTGTTAGCACCATTACTTACAAAACTACTGACAAATACTCCTCAGGCTCCCTTCCTTCACATGAGGAAAAAAGAAAGCCTGTCATGAGCGTCTGTCAAGCTGGACAGGCATGGTCCAAGTCTCAACCACATCTAACAGAGACAGCAGTTTTTAATTAGCAAAGCAGGATAAAAGATCATTAAAATTCAAACTCATGGACAGAGCACAGGCTTTTAGAATCAGACTGACCTGGACTCAAACTCCGGCTAGAATTCCTTGTATGACCTTATATGGGAAAAGGGTAACCCAGTAAGCCTGGCTTGTTCAACCCCACCCATTTCCCCAAATGAACTGCTTACAGACTAGTCTCTGACTAGCTCCTGGGAACCTGGCTCTGAGCCCTTGGAAGGTTCTGTCTGATAAGAGTGTTTCTGCATGCCTGAGAACCTGGGCCACACTGTATCAGCATGACCAGACAGTTTATGCTGACAATGTGATTTATGATGAACACATTTTTTTCTCTCAGGTTCTGAAGCTTGAGTAGTTCGGTCACAGAAGTATCACCTGCCTATGTGACTGACCCCTAATAGAGCACCTAACATTGCCCAAAACACATCTACTAGCCAAAGCCACTACTATTTATCTGGTTGTTTAACATAGATGATGCTTACAAGTTAAAACAAAAATAGAAAATTCTAATTCTGCTAATAAACACTGATATAAAAGAAAGGAAACTATGTGGTTGCCAAAACTTTGGAACTTAGAAAAAAAGTTGTCAATATTTAAACCAGAGTAATACCACCTATGAAAAATCTAAATACTTTTTTTAAAAGTGCCTTGCAGCAAAATATCATTATAACTACATGCTCTTAAATTAGGAAAAGAATTTTTAAGATTTGAGGTGTTCAAATGCTAAGTTTAGTTGAAAACTTAAAAACCTGCTTCAAAAAACTGTTAACTTTCAAGTTAGCAAGAATTACTTATAATTAGAATCAAAAGCCCCAAGGCAGATACATACTACCAATCTGTTAGATGGACAAGGTCAATACAAAACTAATAATCTACAAACAGAAATTAAAAAATTTAAAAAAAAAACAAATTAATGGGCTTTGGGAACAGTCAAAAAATAATACAGTTGTTGCTGCATTGTATTTCACAAAGAGAAAGATAAAAAGTAAAAAACCAGAAGTGCCATGGTAAATGGCACCCTCTTGTGTTTCATTTTTAATGATAAAAGTTTAAAGTCAATTTCAAGGCAACTGTTATCTTCTAAGTAGCTACTCATTAATCTCTGGCCTTAGAAATTCAAAGGCTGGTGGGAGAAAAATTACTTTTAATTTCAGTTCAGTTCAGTCGCTCAGTCATGTCAGACTCTTTGCGACCCTATGAATCGCAGCACGCCAGGCCTCCCTGTCCATCACCATCTCCTGGAGTTCACTCAGACTCACGTCCATCGAGTCAATGATTCCATCCAGCCATCTCATCCTCGGTCGTCCCCTTCTCCTCCTGCCCCCAATCCCTCCCAGCATCAGAGTCTTTTCCAATGAGTCAACTCTTTGCATGAGGTGGCTAAAGTACTGGAGCTTCAGCTTTAGCATCATTCCTTCCAAAGAAATCCCAGGGCTGATCTCCTTCAGAACGGACTGGTTGGATCTCCTTGCAGTCCAAGGGACTCTCAAGGGTCTTCTCCAACACCACAGTTCAAAAACATCAATTGTTCGGCACTCAGCTTTCTTCACAGTCCAACTCTCACATCCATACATGACTACTGGAAAAACCACAGCCTTGACTAGACAGACCTTAGTTGGCAAAGTAATGTCTCTGCTTTTGAA
>SJYQ01095264.1:339986-379933 GCA_006410935.1 Redunca redunca
ACCAGTCACATCCACAACTGGGTATTGTTTTTGCTTTGGCTCCATCCCTTCATTCTTTCTGGAGTTATTTCTCCACTGATCTCTAGTAGCATATTGGGCACCTACTGACCTGGGGAGTTCCTCTTTCAGTATCCTATCATTTTGCCTTTTCATACTGTTCATGGGGTTCTCAAGGCAAGAATACTGAAGTGGCTTGCCATTCCCTTCTCCAGTGGACCACATTCTGTCAGACCTCTCCACCATGACCTGCCCGTCTTGGGTTGCCCCACAGGCATGGCTTGGTTTCCTTGAGTTAGACAAGGCTGTGGTCCTAGTGTGATTAGATTGACTAGTCTTCTGTGAGTATGGTTTCAGTGTGTGGGCCCTCTGATGCCCTCTTGAACACCTACCATCTTACTTTTAATTTACTAAGAATAATTTTTTAGGTTTTCCCACATTTTAATACTTATATAGCTTTCTAAAAATAAATATAAACATAAAGATATTCAGAAAAATGTCACATTCACATAATAGTAAACAGAGTCTCCCTTACCAGTGCCCTTCTAACAACAAAACTTCCTTGGGTCTCCTTTCTCTTTAATTGCAAACTTATATGCCTGAGTCTGTATTTCTTGGGCTCTAAAATCACAGCAGATGTTGACTGTAGCCGTGAAATCAGAAGACGTCTGTTTCTTGGCAGGAAAGTTATGACAAACCTAGACAGTGTCCTGAAAGCAGAGACGTTACTCTGCAGACAAAGGTCTGTATAGCCAAGGCTATGGTTTTCCCAGTAATCACAAACAATTGTAACAGCTGGACGGTAAAGAAGATGGAGCGCCAAAGAAATGATTCTTTCAAACTATGGTTCCGGAGAAGACTCCTGAGAGTCCCATGGACAGCAAGGAGATCAAACCAGTCAGTCTTAAGGGAAATCAACACTGAATGTTCATTGGAAGGACTGATGCTAAAGCTGAAGCTCCAGTATTTTGGTCATCTGATGCAAACTGTTGACTCATTGGAAAAGTCTCTGACGCTAGGAAAGATTGAGGGCAGAAGGAGAAGAGGCTGTCAGAGGATGAGACGGCTGGATGGCATCACCGATGCTGTGGACATGAACTTGGGCAAATTTAGGAAGATGGTGAGGGACAGAGAGGCCTGGCGTGCTGCAGTCCATGGGGTCGCAAAGAGTCGGACATGACTAGGTACTGAACAACAACAATAATCCCTGGTCACAAAGGGTAGCAAGAATCTATCACAAGCTTAGTACCTAAGAGTACTTAGTATGCTACTGAAATTACAGCTTAGTCTCTAACAGTGAAAACTAGGGCAAATTATTTAACTCCAAGCCTCATTTGGGCATAATAATGGTGCCTATGCCACATAGTTGTTTTAATGATTAAAAGAATAAGTATAAAGGGCTTAGAACAGTATCTCACCAAAAAAAGTATTCAATATATGTTAGCAAGGATTAAAATATGATACACAGTTGTAGAAATAAAAATGTGCACTAGATAAAATAAATGTCATTAAAATTTCCTTAAGCAATATCACTGATTTGGCAGGCCCTTCTTTAGACTGTCTAGGTAAAAATATAAAGAATTTCTAGGCTTACGGAGTTCTGCTAAATTTCAGGAGGAACCAATCCTACTGTTTCTAATCTATAATATTAAATAAAATACATAAGTGTTAAACTGACATGTTATAAGACAAGAAATGCCTTAAACCCAAGAATAGAGGGTATAAGTTTAAAAATATGCCGAGATCAAAAGAATTATAATTTTGTTCAGTCAGCAGTGAGATGTTCTAGAGAATCATTGGCTTAGCACGACTTAAGAATCAAAACACATCAATAAAAATGTACTAACAAAGCTAGGGAAGACAGACTGAACTTAAAATCTGACCAATTTCCCTTGAAGAACAACTATGAATACAGTTGCACATAAGATCCAGACTATAGAAAGTATGACGTTTAAGGTACATAAATAGCACTTGAGTCAGCATATGACTGGATTCTGGAGTGGGACTTCCACTAACCCTGACCTATATACTTGTGCCAATGATTACAGATATTTTTTCTATCAGTAAAAATGAGACATTTATTGTGCATTTACCATGTAGCAGTTAATTGAGACAAATTAAACTCTTGACTTCAATATGAAAAAACTGAGTTGATGAAAGGGCAGTTTTCTGTATTCATGTCATAATGATTCTTTAAGAATTCTTAACTGAGTGTTTCTTACTGTGTGATTAATTTCTATTTTTTAAAATAAAAATGAAAAAAATTTAAAGGCTAATGATGATAATAGCACACAGCGGTAAAGAATCCACCTGCAATGCAGGAAATGGAGGATACAAAACACAGTTTGATCCTGGGTTGGGAAGATCTGCTGGAGGAGGAAATGGCAGCCCACTGCAGTATTCCTGCCCTGGAAAGTCCCATGGACAGAGGAGCCTGGTGGGCTACATACAGCCCATGGGGTCGCGAAGAGTCAGACACAACTGCTATTTTTTAAAATATGTATTTACTTATTTGGCTGTGTCAGGACTTAGCTGTGGCCCATGGGCCTAGCTGTCTTGCAGCATGTGGGATCTTTTCAGTTCCCTGACCAGGTATCAAATCAGTAACCCCTGCATTGGAAGGCAAATTCTTAACCACTGGACCACCAGGGAAGTCCCTCCAATTGGTATTTCGAGCACTGACTTAAAATAAAATGAATAAAAATCTTAGCTTTTCCTTACAGAATATCAACTAATAAATATAAAAATCATGAAAAAAAATCACCATTTGGCAAACATCACAATAATTCAGGCAGGAATCATCAAAAGATGCTAAAAACTAATGACCAAATTATGATTTGAAAAATTATTATTTATATACTATCAAAATTATTCTCCATAAGATAATTTTAAGCACAAAGGGGCAAGAGAAGTTTAAGTAGGTAAACCTGGCAGGCACTTTATCACAAGTAATGGGACAAAATGACATCATGCATATCCTGATATGATGCATTTGAGGAGGACATAACATTACTTGTGATATTCAAAAATATATAACCCAAATTTAACCATTAAGAAACATCAAATCCAAACTGAGGAATACTCTGTGAAATAACTGGCTAGTACTCTTCAAAGGATCAAGGTACAAAAGACATGAAATGAATGGAAGCCAAAGGTGAAGAACTATTACAGAGCGAAGGAGGCTTAGAAGACAGAAAAACTAACACAATACATGACCTTAACTGTACACCTAACGAGAAAATTACATTAATGGCACAGCTGGCAAATTCTGAATATACTCTGCAGATAACAGTATTCTATAAATGTAAATTTCCTGATTTTAATTACCTACTTGAAGTTATGGAAGATGTTAAATTTAAAGAATCTGGATGAAGATATGGTACTGAAAATTCTTTGTATTGTATTAATATTTACCACTCTTTTAAGTCTAAAATAATTTCAACATGAAAAGTTCTTTTTTTCTAATTTTAAAGAAAAAAATTTTTGAAAAACCAAGCTGGAAAGGTACTCTTCTCCTGCATATCCAGTCCCCCCTGAAATCTACTATTCTATGCTGACAAATAAAGAAATCACATTATTTCAAGGAAAAATACTAACATAAGCTGAGTTTTTCTCTCTCAATCCTACTGTGAAGGGGAAAAAAATAAATTTTAACTTCTAGCTCTAAAATTCTGACTTTACATACTTGAGTTCTTCACCACTATAAAGTAATAACAATGTGTCTGCTACATTCTGGGCCCTGGGCTGACTACTTTATATACACTAGCTCCAATTCTTATCACAATGCTGGCAAGGCAGGTATGGATATTAGCATCTACAAACAAGAAAATTTGGGATGGATAAGACTAAGTAATTTACTCAAAGTTACAGAACTGTTAGATGACATAACCAATACTTAAGTCCATACCATCAAACTCCAAACACCAACTTGACACTATAATGCCTCCCATGGGGACTGCTGAGAGGTCAATAAAACATGTAAATTAGAATAGGGAAAGGGAAAGTGAAGTTGCTCAGTCGTATTCAACTCTTTGCGACCCCATGGACTGTAGCCTATCATGCTCCTCTGTCCAAGGGCTTTTCCAGGCAAGGGTACTGGGGTGGGTTGCCATTTCATTCTCCATAGACTAGGCAGCCTCATCAAATTTGACACCTGGATTTATCATGAAGAAGCAGCAATGGAAATAACTGAAAAGTGCATTACTTCAATTATTATATTGAAGTAATTTCAATATTTCAACAATGAAAATAAGATAGGAAAAGGATTTTAGGAATGCTGAATCACCCTAACAGTGTCGATTCAAATTGTTTACAGAACTATTTTTTGGTTTCCTACATACATAAAAAACAAGTCTTATTAAAAACAGAAATTTCTAATACTCTGGTAACAGTCTGGTGGAACAAGTAGAATTTTTCTAAAATGATCCTGGGTGTGCCTGGATCACTGTGGAATGCCCAGAAAAGAAACAAATTGCACCACGGTTCCCTCTTTCTCCAGCAGGAGGAACTGCACCAGAATTAATCTCTCTGGAAATAGGGGTTTATCCTTCTCAGTCCCCAACAGGGAAGCTGCAACTTCCCACAGTCCTCAAGAGCTGGTCAGTTAAGTTTCCCAGACAATTCTTAAAAACAGGGGGAACCTCAACATGTACAGCTCAAAGCTTAACTAATGTATATGCCACCCTATGGACTAGGATGCTTTCAATGAAGCTGACCTTTGTAATAAGAGAAAAATGATGTGGTGGAAGGTGTGAGCCCTCCGTTGGCACACTATTCCATGTGTAATGGTATCTACATCAGCACAGTTTCCTACACGATAGTGCAAAGACCAGAGAATCTTCAGCTGAGTGTTCCTCGCTTGTAAGTTTCTTCAATTATGCCTATCCCTACCACATAACTCCATCACAAAGCAGAATTCCTCCTAAGACTTCATCTAAGACCATATAGGATAAAAAGAAGCCCAAATTCTTGTAAAAACGAAAACAAAAAATAAGACTTCTTTACCCAATTCAGTTTGTGTATTAATGAATAATACTTTATACACTATCCTCATGCTTTAACGATAATGTCAGCTAAAAAAATTGACTGCTATAAGTCAGTCATTTAGCAACAGGCTTCAAGTACACTATACATTTTTTAATGCTTTCATCTACTCTATTAGCTATTGTTATTAACCCCATTTTGCAGACAAGCAAGATCAGGGTTGAAAGTGAAAGTGAAGTCGCTCAGTTGTGTCTGACTCTTTGCGACCCCGTGGACTGTAGCCCACCAGACTCCTCCGCCCATGGGATTCTCCAGGCAAGAAGAATCCTGGAGTGGGTTGCCATTTCCTTCTGCAGGGGATCTTCCTGACCCAGGGACTGAACCCAGGTCTCCCGCATTGCGGGCAGACGCTTTAACCTCTGAGCCACCAGGGAAGCCCCAGAGGTTAAATAACTTGCCCAAAGTACAAGCAGGGCCTGAATGGTTTTAATCACTACTAGCGTGCTTTAATTGACTGATATTTCTAACAACTCATAAGGTCTATAGGTAGTATACTGAAACAGGCATACTTTACAACTGAAAAAAATTCAAGGTCTGTAAGCATTAAATGACTTGCTCACTATCATATTAAATTGACATTAATAGCAATAAGTAAAATAACTTCACAAAATTCAGTGTAACAGTCAGTACTACAGAACTGACAGATGCTATATATATAAGAACTCTAGTTTATATACATATTCTAACACCAAAGTCAAAACGTATCTTTCTAAATTTAGAGAAAAGTTTAGCAGTTTATTCTCCATTTCTTCCTAACTATAACTGAACAAGATGGACACTGAATAACTGCTACATGTGACATCATGTAGCAGAAAGCTGTTACAAAAATTGGAATTATTGAGTAAACTTTTATGCCTCCATTTCAGCGTGGCATACTAAATTAATTGAGGATACTCTGCTTATAAATAACTCAACCAACCAACATGAATATTTAATGAAGTCCTATTCTCACTCTATAAATATTTCAACACTTCCAATGAAGATATGCTACAACAAAAAGGACTTCAAAAAGGCTAGCTTACAACTCTGAAACTGAATTATATTGCGGTCACTTTTGCACTAAAATAGCACACACAAGAAAGAAAAAAAGGCCACCTTTTCCCCCTGACTAACAAAGAATTAAAAGAAAATAGAAGCTGATTACTCAGCTTGGTGGCATGCTGGTATAAATCTCACATGGAAGGTACTAACAAGTCCTTCTTTCAGATTTTACATAAGATAAAAAGTCAAATCTGACACAACACACTGCTACCTTAGAAACACAGAATCTTTGCATAGAAGTACTAATATAAGTGCCCAATGATCATTTGAATTGTATTGTTTTTAATGTGCAAAAAACCACAGTGAAACATGTATTTAGTCATCACATACTGATGTTAACTTTTCTTGACCCATTCTCTAACAAAAATATAAAACCAAGAGGTTTTGAGCTAAACTCTCTTGATTTATATAATTTTCCACTTTTACTTGTATTATACTTGCCTTTCCCAAAACTAGAGGATGAACAAGACCAGAAAATCAGTTCTAAATAAGCTCTGAAAAGCTGTTTGTTTCATGAGACAGAAGCAGAAGCAATAAGCTACTCCCTTCCATTTTGTTCACTCAACCAATTTTTTAAAAAATGACTAACTTGTGCATGCTCAGCACTCCCTCTTCTTTAAAGATCTGTAGTAACCACAGAGGCAAGACAGTAACTACAGAACTTTCAACATGTTCAAGGGAGTTGATAGAACCCATTTGTGTAAGGCAAATTACAGAAAGTTTCTTTTTTGTGACATAATAGGTCAACATGTAATAACTCAATAGGATCTTCTTATAAAAATAGCTCATCTACATTAGAAATGGAAAGGTGACACAATTCTCCTGAAATTCTTTTCTCTGTATTTTATTTAGGATCAAGACATATTACCAACATTTCAAATAGTCATGGCTAAAAAGTTTTGCAAAACACAAGACATAGTTTCCACTTTTCATAAATACATGATAGACTTCAGATATGACAAAGGATATTTGGTTTTTAATTCCCATCCAAGCAGTAACAACCATGCGGTCATATCCATTAAGATCAGCAATAATATCAAAATAGTAATCAATGATGGGTGAACAATACAGGTAGGAAGATCAGCAAGTGCAAAGGTTGTGAGGTGAAAGCATACCTGGTGTATCTGAGGAACACGGAGGCCAGGGTGGGTGAAGCAAAGGGGAAAACACTAGAAAATGGAGGTAATAAGGCATGGGGAGGAGAGTCAGATTATGTGACTCACGGGTCATTTATAAGGAATTTGGCTTTTACTGTGAGTGAGAGGGGAAGCCACTGGAGAATTCAATATGGAAGAGTGTAAAACACAACGTATTTGAACAGTATCACCCTGGCTGTTCTACTAAGAAAAGACAAAAAAGAAGACAGTGGAAGCAGGAAGACCAGTCAGAAAGCTACTGAAATAACCCAAGCAAGAGCTGACGGTGGCATGGACCATGTGGAGGCAGTGCAGAGTACTAAGTGGATTCTGTATACTCAACAGAGTTTTTGCCAAAGAAGATATGAGAGAGATCAAGAAACTACAATGAAGCAGCTAAAAGTAGGAGGATGCAAACCAGACAAGCAAGGTGTCCTAGAACCCAAGTGAAGAAGATATTTCATGAAGAAGAGAGTGCTAAATAATCTTGATCGAGTAAAGGAAGGCTGAGAAGCACCTTTAGATTTAGCAATAGTGGAGCTGAAAAACCTGATTGGAATGTATTCAAGAAAGAATGGGAGAAGGAAACTTTAAGACACTGCATATAGAAAATATTTTTCAAGTGTTTTGCTATAAGGAGAGGGAAAGAAATAAGGCAGTGGCTAGAGAAGGAAGGAGGGACAGGATTTTTAAGATGGAAGAACATATTAACACATTACAGACTAGTGGGAATAATCCAGAAGAGAAGAAAAAATGATATAGAAGAGAGAAAAATGCTAGAGCAATGAGGAGGAAGTAGACTAGTATATAAGCGGGGGAGCTGGCCTTAGCTAGGAGCAAAGTTCACTCATCTCTTACAGAAAGGACAGAGTGCAAGGAAGCAGATACAGAGTCTGAACTAGGGAGCTATATGCTGGGGAAGTGCTAGAGATGTGAGAGAGGAGGAGAATGTATCAGCCACTGTCTAGGGGTGTGGGAGAGTGACATGGCCAGGGAAATACGATATGATCACTGCGTAGCATTAAGGACTCCCCAAGGTCTGGGACCGTGAATTAAAAGTGAGGCCAGCATGCATGGTTATCTTTTTTTTCTCAGATGTGTGGGTATAGGCAAAAAGCTGAGTATATGTAAGCCTATGACTATCATGATTGACCATGGAATTTAAGCTGGCCAAGGAAAGTAAGACATCAGGAGGATCAGGGACAGTGGGAAAAAGATAAATTTAAAAGACAAAAGATCCCAAAGATCCACTGAAAAGACAAAAAACACAGGAAGAGAATACAGGATCCTAGAAATATCTATTTTTCTAAAACTGCCATTTATTGATAAACATTGAATAGTTTAGAATATATAACTATGGCTAGAAAACTGACAATAATATTTTTATCCTAAAAAAAAAACAACCAAAGAAAAGAACTGAGGGTCCCAACAGGCTCAAAGAACCGCTGGAGTAATAGAAACTGTGGTATGAAAAGATAAGAGACAGTAGCAGAGAGTGGAAACTGTGAGGGACCAGTCTGGATAAACACAAAGTCTAGAAGTGAGTAGTGAAGTGGGATAACGGGGAAAATTCATTGGAGAGGAGGAATTTCAGTTTGAAGATACCAGTGTACTGAATGAATTACCCACACGAATGTGGAAATACCCAAGAATTATAATACAAGTAGTACTGGAGTGAATGTCATGGAACTAAGAACTAGTATCTGTTGGAGACAATTCTCCATGGGTCTTCCATTCCTCTACATCATGTGAACAGAGGTACTATCTACCTTTATTGTGGATTAACTTTCCAAGCAAACTTGTATAGCCAACAGCCTTGGAAAATAGACAGTGTTTCCCTCCAAAGCAAAGGGTACGTTTCCTTTGCTTGGAAGACATTCTCTTCCTCTAGGACATGGGCAGACATGCCTAGTGTCTGTTACGAAAAGACACCTTATTGAGTCACACTTTAGGAACTGGGACTTGAGTAACCAGTGAAAGCAAACGCTGTCACTCTGGCTACTGTTTTTGCTGTTAGTAATGAAGTCCTTTGTTTCTACACCAGAAACACCACTCCCCTCCCTCCATCTTTTGTTAGCATCCATGAAACTGTGGTAGATTTTGCCTGCAGGTAGAGTAAAGTCTCAGACCACTGAAAGTTTTTGACAAAATGTCCCATGGATAGGGAGTGGGAGGTTACTGCAATGGGTAGAAAGCATGGGTAGAAAGTGTATAGTTTGAGAACATGAGATAAAGTCTGGAGATGTTTCAGAAGAGAAAAAGGTCTAGAAAAAGTAATGAAAAGCAGAGAACACCCTTCAGCCTCAATGAAGTGAAGAAAGGAGGAGAGAAAACTACCGTTTAAGAAAGTGGCAGGTATTATCATCAGGGAAGCCAGATTAAACTGATGGCAACAAAGGCAATATGAATAGAAGCGGCTGAAGGAATTTGCTGATAAGTGACCTTGAGCTTACAGGGACATTAAGGCAGACTTCAGGAGACAGGAAGGGGCAGGTTTGGGTTAGATCTGGATACATGTGGTAAAGGGCTTCCTCTGGTGACACGTGAACAGGAAATCAGGCACAGAGACGTCAGCTGTCGTCAGTTCCCACCAGATTAAACCAGGCTGTGTGTTTCTACATCCCTCACCCCTCTCTAACCCACTCAACATCTACTGTGGGATACTTTATTTCTTACCAGACAAAACATCACTATAGAAAATTTAAGAACATAGAAGTTTTATAAAACAAAAATGCCAAAGTTGTTGTTTAAGACAGTAAGAGGCAAGTGTTAACTTACTTGAATTAGATCTAAAATGCCAAGTTCACTTTCTGAAGAATCCACACAGAAGACAAAATATAATGTTGCATAATGTCTATAAATCAGTTTGTTGTCAGATCCTCCGATTAATCTAAATGACAAAACAAAACAATTGGAATGTTATAGAAACAAACTGAAAAACATTTTCGTTAACTCAAGCAAACTGATAATTTTTTTTAAAACTTTCTATAAAATGAAAGGCAACAATGACACAGCATTCAAGTGAACTAGATGGCTGTTATCTTCAGAGAAGTCAAGTAAAAGATGCCAGTGCTTAATCTTAGTTCATTCACTCAATTATTTACTGAGTACTTGCTATGTGTCAGGCACTGAGCGTGGGTGAGAAGCAATGAACAAATAAGAAAAAGTGAACTACGTAGGTGGAAGGAGCTACTTAGAGAATCAAAACAGGACGATGCCACACCAACAGATTTGCTACTTTCGACTGGGAGTTAAAAGAGTTGATGTTTAGGCTGACATTTAATGACAAGAAAAATTTCGAGATGAGCATTTCAGACACAGGTAAACTAATAAAAAAGCAAATTCATCAAGAATGAAATATCTATGTTCAAGAAAGAAAAAGAAAGCTTCAATCAATGAAAGATAAGTACATGATTAGGCCAGAGAAGTAGGCAGAAATGAGTCCATAGGGCATTTTTAAGTGCTTACTAGATTTAATCCCATAGGTCACAGTAAGTTACATAGCTTGAGACTGATTATCAACTAGGAAAAAAAAAAGAAGGATATTTCTTCTTCAGTTTTGGATAGACTTACTATCAAGTTCTTCTCCAAAAGCACATTTTGTTTTGGAGTAGAAGCGTAAGAAAACTAGGCTAAGAGATACTAAATTCTTTTGCCAAAAAGTTTTTTTTACTGATTGGAGTTTCAGCATTTTAAAAATATGCAATCATTATAAACACCTTTTTGTTTTCTAAATATAGTTTAGCTATTGCATAGTTAAGTTTACAAAAATCAAAGCTAAACACAATGAGAGTTAACTGAACATTCAAAGATGACCCGGGAAAATAACACCTATTTCTTTTCTTTGGGCTCACTTTGAGGCTTGTGGGGTCTCAGTTCCCCAACTAGGGATCAAACCCATGCCCTCTGCACATGGACCTCCAGGGAAGTCCCTATTTCTTACTCAGTAAAAGTAATACTAAATTCACAAGTTTGTAGAAACAACTTCCTTAAGCATACACTCATTTATTACTTTACATCCTTTAATACCAAAAATGAAAATTATCTTGGACAAGAATGAAAACTCCTACTATCTAAACAAGATATGCAATGTAAAAATATGTACAAGCACTTCAAAGGTTCCCTGCGTGTATTTGCTATGCACTGTCCTTGCACCTGACCCTTGAAAGGAACAGAGAGCACAAAGAGCAGGCCTCCTCCTGAATCTGCAGTGTAGTCATTTATCTTACATTTCTGTCTGGCTCTGCTGTAAAAGAAGACCGAATATTTTAAAACTATAAGTTTTAAAATGGCAATTAAAATTATTGAAAGAAAATAAAAATATTAATATAAACACACTTTATTATAATTTCATCTTTAAGCTATATAGTATAATACTGATTCAAATTCTTGTATAGAATGTAACATACAATATAAAAAGCACAGAATTCTAGAAATCCTTAGTCCAAATATCTCATTTAACGTAAGAGGAGAAAACTGAGGTACAAAGAATTTTAGTGACCTAAGCAAGAAAACCAGCTTGTTAGTAACAACACCAGGATTAAATCAGATGTGCAGCCCCATTTCTGATGCAATACTTGCTTTCTACTTTTTATAAGGCTGAAAAGAATAATCACAAATTCAAGCCATACTTTCTGGTTCAAACAGTGCCCTGGTTAGATCAATCAATTTCTTGCACATGTACCACAGGCAGTACACTGTGCTGGGTGATAAACTTCCTACGAGATTAGAAGATCAGGAGACTGGAATAAAGGGAAATGATGGTACTGGCAAACACAAGTCAACTACAGAAGTTTAAGCAACATAAGTGAAGTACAATTAAAATACAAAAACAGAAAGCAGGTACATCTATCAACTATGAAATTGGAGGCCTCGAGTTAACAGGAAAATTTACAAATCATAGATGTGTATTTGCAAATTTAAGTGCAACATGATATATATAACCTTTTAAGAAATGCAAGTAAACTTTCTACATGATAAAAAGTAATTTATGGTCAGGTATGAAGGAATTCTCTATTATGAAAACTATTCTTTATAATATACATCATCTACCTTAAAAATACAGAAAAGTGTAGGTTTCTCTGACTAATTTCTAATTATTCACAGTGAAGTTCAGTTAAAGTTGAGCTTTTTGAATTGTCAGTGAGGAAATATCCTGGTAAGAAGTTAAACATATAAGCATGGAAGGGAACATCTCTGAAACCATTTGAGAACAAACTGTTTTCATGAAATCCATTAATTTAAGTTTATAACAGTTGGCAAACTAATTATATGCAATTTTTATTTATTCATTTTAAAAATAGAAAAGTCTGTTACCTGAATTTAAACTTATTTTATCTAGACACATACATATATAATATCTGAAAAGCAGACTTCAGAATTGTTCATAATATAAACTAAAAGATGCTATCTAAATTTTTATGAAAGCAGGTTCATTTACACTAAGGAGTACTCTGTAGTCATTAAAAAGAATGAGATTGCTCTAGATGGGTTTATATGCAAAATATAAGTGCAAACAACCAACATAAAGCAAAACACATGTGTGATCCCACAAGTAAAAATTTTTAATGTTATATTTTTATGTGCTGTGTTTAGTTGCTCAGTAGTGTCCAACTCTTTGTGACCCCATGGATTGTAGCCTGTCAGCTTCCTCTGTCCATGGGATTTTCCAAGCAAGAATACTGGAGTGGGTTGTCATTCCCTCCTCCAGGGGATCTTCCCAGCCCAGAGACTGAACCCAGGTCACTCATATTGCCGGTGGATTCTTTACCATCTGAGCCACCAGGGAAGCCGAAGAATACTGGAGTGGGTAGCCTATCCCTTCTCCAGGAGATCTTCCCAACCCAGGAATTCAACCGGGGTCTCCTGCATTGAAGGTGGATTCTTTACCAGCTGAACTACCAGGGAAGCCTTACATTTTTATGTTAGTGCAAGACTAATTTTCTAGAAGGATACACAAGAAACTGGGAAGAAGGACTAAAGTTGGAGGAGGAAGACTTGGTTTATGTTTTACATTTCTGTTTGAATTTTTGCCATATGAACATATTACCTTTATATAAAATGCCTGTATAAAAATTTTAAAAGAAAAAGATTAAGTATCTTAAAAATTATTTAAGTTAGATTTATAGCTAATATAAGAGGCAATTAATTGCCCTGATCCAACTGACCAAATTAGGAAATTTTACAATAAAACAATTAAACAGTGATACTCTACTCATACAGTCAAAGATTAGAAATGTCCATGAAATGTTTTACTTACAATCCTCCTTCTAGGAAATTACAAACATTTTCATCTCTCTTAGATACCAAATGGAATGTCTCCCTGATGATTTGCTGTTGTGTATCTTCACTCTGAGAAAGAATAATTCATATATGTTAGAGTCCAATTTTTAGGTTTAACAATTTTATAAAAATTTGAAAATAAAAGATAGTAATCTGTCTGGGAAANNNNTATAGTCCTTGGAGAACTAACCTATTATATCTTAATAGAAACAAAACCCAACATTTCAAAATTAAAAAAAAAGCAAAAGCATAACAAAAAAGCAGCACTTAATATTTTCCAGTATAATAAAATTATTTCTCAGCTTTAAAAACCAACAAGAAAAATATAAGACACATGAATTATAGACACTGGTAAAAGGGAAACTAGATATCATCTAGTCAAAGTACATTGTGCAAATGGGTAAACTGAAACAAAGAGATAGTGTTATAAACAATTAATGGAGCTAATCTATATTTTAATAGAAGAAAGAACAGAAGTTTGGTGCTCTTAATTAAGTAAGTTTAAGTGCAAACTGAGGTAAGAGTTTATCCAGCTTACTTATCTTTATGTAAGCACAGCTTAAAACCAAGAATTGACTCAACAAATATTTACTAAATTCACAAAGCAATTCATATCCCAGTAAAAAAAAAGAATCAGCTTATCAAACACTGCAATATAAAATTGGTCAAAATCATGAAAAAGAAATTTCCCAGGAAAGAATACATGATGGTCCATAAACAAATGAAAAGATGCTAAACCTCATTAATTATGAAGTGAAATACAAATTAAAGTGACAATGAAATAACTAACTCAACATGTACCATATGAGCAAAAATATAAAAGTATGACAATATCAAATGTTGACAAAGATATGGAGCCAAAGAAATTCTCGTGCTACCAGTGGAAAGGTTAATGGTATAACCACTCGGGCAAGAAGATTTTCAATTCAGCACTCTACTCTTAGGCAGAACGCTAACCCATATGAAACCAGTTTCTGAAGGTCAAAAACAGTAGAATATTGACAACTACATATACATAATAAATTCTTAACCTGTATACCAAGAAACACACAGAAGAATGTTCATAAAGGCACCATACCAACAATAACAACAAAAAAAGCTGAAAACAACCCAAATGTTCACCAATCACGTAAGTTACAGTATGCTTATTTAATGGAATCCTATAAGAAGTAAAAATTAAGTAAATTATACCCACCAATATGCATGATTCTCAAAAAATTAATGTGGAAAAAAGGAGTTACCAGAGCTCAAGTTGCCATTAAAAAAAAAATACCACAAACGGATGAGTTAACTAACAGAAATGTATTTTCTCACAATTCTGGGGGCTAGAGGTTCAAGACTGACGTGCCAGGATAGCTGGTTTCTGGTGAGTGGCATCTTTCTGGCTTGAAGACAACCCCCTGCTCATTGCATTCTTACACATCCGTATGGGGAGAAACAGCAAGAACAGGCTCTCTGGTATCTCTTCTGGAAAGGCACTAATCATATCAGGAGGGCCCCATGGTCATCATCTCATCTAAACCTAATTAAGTTCCAAAGTCCTAACCCCAAATCAAATTGAGGGTTTGGGCTTCAACAAGTAGACGTAGGGGGTACACAATTCAGTCTACAGTAGTGGAGAAAAGCAAGTACCAGAATAATATGTAATCACTCCATTAGTATAAAATTCAAACACATGAAAACCTAAACATTATGTCTGACAAAAATTTGGGGGTGATAAAAATAAAACTATAAAGAAAATCATGGACATGATTCACAGATTTCAAAGGCCTACTTTCATAGGAAGAAACACAACTGTCATTCATAGATAAAAAGATTTTCCACATAGAAAATCTAACATCATTTACACAGAAGTGATACAATTAATAAACAGTTAAAATAAGAACACAAAGACATTACATAAAAATCCTACTGCCATTCTAAAATTCTGCAAGAATGGGTTGCAAAATGTAATTTTAAAAAGATACCATCAAAAACCATGCATTAAAGGAAACAAAAGAATTGCAAGAAAAAATGTAAAACTTTACTGGAAAAAGTTAAAGAATATCTAAGTAAATGAAAATATGTATAATGTTTATAGACTGAATGATCCAATATTATACAGATGGTCAAACTCCCTAGGATGCTCCAAAGACTTAAGGTAATTCTAATCAAAATTTCAACATGGGTGGGGGAGATAAACTTGAAAACCTGACTATGACTCAAAATATGATTTATATTTGAGAACAGAGGGCTAGAATAACCAGACATGCAAGTAGAATACAAGAGGACCTGCTGGCCAGGTAAGAATTATTATAAAGCCACAGTAATTAAGATAACATATTGGTGCAGAAATAGGGAAAATGACTGATGGAGCCAGAAGCACACCTACACATAAGTATAATAATTTAATTTTAAACATAATATGCACTGCAGATTAGCAGGGATGGAAGAGCATTTTCATAAATGGTCCCAGGATGAAAAATTTTGGTTTTGTTCCAATACAATGAACTTCTAGCTCTCATGTTACACTCAAAAATCAGTCCCAGATTGATTAAAAATAAATGTCAGTGGAACCTAAAAGTCCATCAACAGAGGAATGGATGAAGAAGATGTGGTACATATACACAATGGAATATTACTCAGCCATTAAAAAGAATGAAATACCCTTTGCAGCAACATGGACGGACCTAGAGTGTGATACTGAGTGAAGTCAGACAGAGGGCAAAAATATTGTATGACATCCCTGATATGTGGAATCTATAAAGAAATTATACCAATGAACTTACTTGCAAAACAGAAAGAGACTTACAAACTTAGAAAATGAAATTAAGGTTGAAGGGAAGGAAAGGGATAATTAGGGAGTTTGGGAAGGTCATGTACACACTGCTATATTTAAAATGGATACCAACAAGGACCTATTGTATAGCACATGGAACTCTGCTCAATGTTATATGCCAGTATAGATGGGAGGGGGGTTTCAAAGGAATAGATACATGTACATGTATGGCTGAGTCCCTTCACTGTTCACCTGAAACTACCACAACATTGTTAATTGGCTATACCCCAATACAAAATAAAAAGTTTAAAGTTAAAAAAAGTATATCAATGATGAAGCTACAAAAATCTAAAAATATAATACAGAAGAATATCCTTATAACATTGTAACAGTGTTGGGCTTTTAAATAAGACACAAATGATAACTATAAAGGAAAGGGTAACTATAAAGGAAAAGGTTTGCAAATTTGATCACATCAAAAGTAGGCACTTTTAATGTTGAAGTGACATCACAAAAAGAGTTAAGAGAGCTACAAACATTTCTACAATACATAAAACTGACCAAAGGAATAGTATCCAGCACACAAAAAATACTTAAATGCCAGCAAGAGAAAGATAAAAATTCCAACAGAAAAATAACTGGGTAAAAATAAGATTTGGAATACAACAAACTAAAAAGTTTTTCTATAGCAATGAAAACCATTAACAAAATAGGTAACCCACTGAATGGAAGAAAATGTCTGCAAGCCATATATCTGATCAGAGGTTAATGCTCAAAAGATATAAAGACTCCATACAACTGAAAAGCAAAAAAAAAAAAAAAAAAAAAAAATCCAAACAATCCTAATTTTAAACCTTAGGACAGAAAATCTAAATAGACTTTTCTAAAGAAGACATACAGATGGCCACAAGGTACATGAAAAGATGCTCAATATCAGTAATCATCAGGGAAATACAAACTAAAACCACAATGAAGTATCACTTCACAACTGTCAGAATGACTATAATAAAGATGTTCAAGTGTTGGCGGGCAGGTGGAGAGAAGGGAACCACGGTGCACTGTTGATGGGAATATAAATTGGTGCAGCCGCTATGAAAACCAGTAGGGAAGTTCCTCAAAAAAGTAAAAACAGAACCACCACATGATCCAGCAATTTCACTTCCAAGTTTTTATCTGAAGAAAATGAAAATACTAATGTGAAAAGATAAAAGCACTCTCATGTTCATCTGAGCATTATCCACAATAACCAATATGTGGAAGCCGCCTGAGTGTCCACGCGTAAAGAAAATACATGTGGTGCCTATCGAGGCATACCCTGGAAATACTGAAGGTTCGCGTCCAGACCGCAGTACAGTGATAAAAGGAGTAACGCAAAACTTTTGGTTGCCCAGTTCATAAAAAAGTTATGTTTATTCTATAATGTGGGCTACTAAGATTCAACAGGATTATGTATTTAAAAAGTACATATCTTAATTAAAAAAAACTTTATTGCTAAAAATGTCAACCATCATCTGAGCTTTCCCTGAATCATAATCTTTTCACTGGTGGAAGGTCTTGCCTCAGTGGCTGCTGACTGATCAGGGTGGTGGTTGCTGAAGGTTTGGGTGACTACGGCAATTTCTTAATATAAAACAGCAATGCAGTTTGCCATATCGACGGACTCTTCCTTTCATAAAGGAGGAATCATGCAGTGCTGCTTGACAGTATTTTACCCACAAGAAAATTTCTTTCAAAACTGGAGCCAGTCCTCTCAAAGCCTACAACTGCTTTATCAACTAAATTTATGAATTATTCTAAGTCCTTTGTTGTCCTCACAACACTCTTTATAGCATCCCCATCAGGAGTAGATTCTATCTCAAAATACCATTTCTTTGCTCATCATTATGAAGCAACTCCTCATCTGTTCAAGTTTTATCATATTGTTGTTGTTCAGTCGCTCAGTCATGTCCCACTCTTGCAACCCCATGGACTGCAGCATGCCAGGCTTCCCCGTCCTTCACCATCTCCCAGAGCTTGCTCAAACTCATGTCCATTGAGTCAGTGATGCCATTCAACCATCTAGTCCTCTGTTATGCCTTTCTCCTCCTGTCTTCAATCTTTCTCAGCATCAGGGTCTTTTCCAGTGAGTCGGCTCTTCACATCAGGTGGCCAAAGTACTGGAGTTTCAGCTTCAGCATCAGTGCTTCCAATGAATATTCAGGATTGATTTAGTTTAGGATTGATCTCCCTGCAGTCCAAGGGACTCTCAAGAGTCTTCTCCAACACCACAATTCAAAAGCATCAATTCTTTGGTGGTCAGCCTTCTTTACGTCCAGCTCTCACATCCATACATGACTACTGTAGAAACCATAGCTTTGACTACACAGACCTTTGTCGGTAAAGCAATGTCTCTGCTTTTAATACTGCCTAGGTTTGTCACCGGAGAAGGCGATGGCACCCCACTCCAGTCCTCTTGCCTGGAAAATCCCATGGACGGCGGAGCCTGGTAGGCTCCAGTCCATGGGGTCGCGAAGAGTAGGACATGACTGAGCGACCTCACTTTCACTTTTCACTTTCATGCATTGGAGAAGGAAATGGCAACCCACTCCAGTGTTCTTGCCTGGAGAATCCCAGGGACGGCGGAACCTGGTGGGCTGCCGTCTATGGGGTTGCACAGAGTTGGACACGACTGAAGCGACTTAGCAGGTTTGTCACAGCTTTTCTTCAAAGGGGCAAGCATCTTTTAAATTTCATGGCTGCAGTCACTGTCCCCAGTGATTTTGGAGCCCAAGAAGATAAAGTCTGTCATTGTTTCCCCATCTATTAGCCATGAAGTGATGGGACCAGATGTCACGATCTTCATTTTTTGAATGTTGAGTTTTAAGCCAGCATTTTCACTCTCCTCTTTCACCTTCATCAAGAAGTAAAAATATTTCCTCTTTGCTTTCTGCCATAAGGGTGGTATTATCTGCCTATCTGGGGTTGTTGATATTTCTCCTGGCAATCTTGATTCCAGTTTGTGCTTCAACCAGCCCAGCATTTTGCATATGTACTCTGCATATGAGTTATATAAGCAGGGTGACAATATGCAGCCTTGACGTACTCCTTTCCCAATTTGGAAACAGTCTGTTGTTCCATGTCCAGTTCTAACTGTTGCTTCTTGACCTGCATACAGATTTCTTAAGAGGCAGGTAAGGTGGTCTGGTATACCCATCTCTTTAAGAATTTTCCACAGTTTGTTGTGATCCACACAGTCAAAGGCTTTAGCGCAGTCAATGAAGTGGAAGTAGATGTTTTTCTGGAATTCTCTTGCTTTGTCTATGACCCAGCGGATGCTGGCAATTTGATTCTGGTTCCTCTGACTTTTCTAAATCCAGTTGGTACATCTGGAAGTTCTTGGTTCCAGTACTGTTGAAGCCTAGCTTGGAGGATTTTGAGCACTACTTTGCTAGCATGTGAAATGAGTGCAATTGTGTGGTAGTTTGAACATTCTTTGGCACTGGAATGAAAACTGACCTTTTCCGGTCTTGTGTCCACTGTTGAGTTTTCCCAATTTGCTGGGATACTGAGTGCAGCATTTTAACAGCATCATCTTTCAGGATTTGAAACAGCTTAGCTGGAATTCTATCGCTTCCACTAGCTTCGTTCATAGTGATGCTGCCTAACGCCCTCTCGACTTCACATTCCAGGATGTCAGGCTCTAGGTAAGTGATCACACCATCATGGAAATCCAGGCCATCAAGATCTTTTTTGTATAGTTCTGTGTAATCTTGCCACCTCTTCTTAATAGCTCTGCTTCTGCTGCTGCTGCTACTGCTAAGTCGCATCAGCTGTGTCCCACTCTGTGCGAGCCCACAGACGCAGCCCACCAAGCTCCTCTGTCCCTGGGATTCTCCAGGCAAGAACACTGGAGTGGGTTGCCATTTCCTTCTCCAATGCATGCAAGTGAAAAGTGAAAGTGAAGTTGCTCAGTTGTGTCTGACTCTTAGCGACCCCGTGGACTGGAGCCCACCAGGCTCCTCCATCCATGGGATTCTCTATGCAAGAGTTCTGCTTCTGTTAAGTCCATACTATTTCTGTCCTTTATTGTTTCCCTCTTTGTACGAAACGTTCCCTTGGCATCTCTAATTTTCTTGAAGAGATTTCTAGTCTTTCCCATTCTATTGTTTCCCCCTATTTCCTTGCACTGTTCACTTAGGAAGACTTTCTATCTCTCTTGCTATTCTTTGGAACTCTGCATTCACATCCTCAGGCTCTGCTCCTAATTCTAGTTCTCTCACCATATCTACCAATCTGCAATTACTTCCTCCACTGGAGTCTTGAATCCCTCCCCTGCAAGTCATTCACAAAGGTTGGAATCAACTTCTAACTCCTGTGACTGTTGATATTATCACCTCTTCTCATGAATCATAAATGCTCTTAATAGCATTTAGAATGGTGAACCCTTCCCTAAAGGTTTCCAATTGACTGCCCACATCCATCAGAGGAATCACTGTCTGTGGCCGCCATAGCCTTACAAAATATCTTTTTTAAAGTAGAAGACTTGAAAATCAAAATGAGTTCTTGATCTGTGGCCTGTATACTGTATTAGGAAGCATGAAAATGACATAAATCTCGTACATCTTCACTACAGCTTTGGGTGACTACCTGCATTGTCAATGAGCAATAATATTTTGAAAGGAATCTTTTTTTTTTTTTTAATGAGCAGGAGGTCTTAACAGTGGGCTTAAAATAAATTCAGTAAACCATGTTGTAAATAGATGTGCTGTCATCTGGCTTTGTCATTCCATTTACAGAGCACAAGCAGAGTAGCACGATTTTAGCATAACATTAGCATAATTCTTAAGGGCCCTGGGATTTGGGCAGCGGAAAATGAGCAACAGCTTCAAATGAAAGTCACCAGCTGCACTAGCCCTTAACAAGAGTCAGCCTAGTCTTTGAATCACTGATGCCAGGCCCATCCTGGATGGCATCTTCTTCCAATAGAAGGATGATCTGTCTACATGGAAATCTGTTGTTTAGTACAGTCACCTTTGTTCATCATCTTGATTCTTCCGAATCACTCACTGTAGTTTCTATATCGGCACTTGCTGTTTCACCTTGCATTTTCATGTTACTAAGGTTTATTTCCTTAAATATCATGAATGAACCTCTGCCAGTTTCAAACTTATCTTCTGCAGCATCCTCACCTCTGTCAGCCTTCACAGAGCTGAAGAATTAGTCATGCTCTGGATTAGGCTTTGGCTTAAGGGAATGTTGTGGCTGATTTGACCTTCTATCCAGACCACAGAAACTTTCTCCACATCAGCAGTTAGGCTACTTCACTTTCTTATCATTCATGTGCTCACTGGAATAGTACTGTTAATTTCCTTCAAGAACGTTTCCTTTGCACTCACAGCTTGGCTATCTGTTTGGTGCAAGAGACCAAGCTTTTAGCCTACCTTAGTTTTCAACATGCCTTCCTCACTAAGCCTAACCACATCTTGCTTTTGATTTAAAGTGAGAGATGTGGGACTCCTCCTTTCATGTGAACAACTTACAGACTACTATCAGGTCATTAACTGCTCTAATTTCAAAGCTGTTGTATCTCAGGGAACAGGGAGGCCCAGGAAGTGGGGGAGAGAAGGGGACTGGCTGGTCAGTGGGGCAGTCAGAACACACACATTTGGTTCACTCTCGTATATGTGTGTGGTTTGCAGCACCCCCCAAAATTTACAACAGTGACATCAATGATCCCTCACAGACCATTATAACAAAGAAAATAATAATATTTGAAATATTCCAAGAATTACCAAAATGTGACCCAGAGACACAAGTGAGCAAATGCTGTTAGAAAAACTGGCGTAAACAGTCTTGCTCGAGGTAGGATTGCCACAAACCTTCAAACTGTAAAAAATGCAAAATCTGGGTTAAAGTGTGATGTGTTATTTTTAAGTCACTAAGTTTGTGGTCATTTCTTAGGGCAGCAATAAAAGTAAATACCTGGCCATACTGAAAACAGGAGGGTAAAGAAAATGTCAACAAGCCAGATGCGGAAATTCCTAGTCCTTTACTTTGGTCAGCTCCCAGAATTCCATACCAGAGCTGGCACAACTGCAAGTCAACCGTGCATATCTCTTCCAGATTCTGCATGCCGCCACACGATGCCACTACACCATGCTGAGAGCATGAAGCTTACCATAACGGAGCACTTATACCATGCAGCAGATACCACAGAACAGAGCTCTTTCCTCCCAGCTAAGCCAGTGGTTACAAAAAAAACACTGGCCATCTGTATGTCTTCCTTAAACGCAAATCAAAACTTCAAAGAGGTATCATTTCACACTGGTGAGAACGGCTACCATTAAAAAGTCTACAAATAATAAATGCTGGAGAGGGTATGGAGAAAAGGGAATCTTCCTACACTGTTGGTGGGAATGTAAATTGGTGCAGTCAACTTACCGGAGGTTCCTCAGAAAACTAAAAACAGAATTACCATATGATCCAGCAATCTCACTCCTGGTATATATCCAGACAGAACTATAATTTGAAAAGATACATGCATCCCTATGTTCATCAGTTCAGTTCAGTTCAGTCGCTCAGTCGTGTCCGACTGTTTGCAACCCCTTGAATTGCAGCATGCCAGGCCTCCCTGTCCATCACCAACTCCCAGAGTTCACTCAAACTCATGTCCATCGAGTCAATGATGCCATCTAGCCATCTCATCCTCTGTTGTCCCCTTCTCCTCCTGCCCCCAATCTCTCCCAGCATCAGGGTCTTTTCCAATGAGTAAACTCTTCTCATGAGGTGGCCAAAGTATTGGAGTTTCAGCTTCAGCACCAGTCCTCCCAATGAATATTCAGGACTGATTTCCTTAGGATGGACTGGTTAGATCTCCTTGTAGTCCAAGGGACTCTCAAGAGTCTTCTCCAACACCACAGTTCAAAAGCATCAATTCTTCAGCGCTCAGCTTTCTTCACAGTCCAACTCTCACATCCATACATGACCACTGGAAAAACTATAGCCTTGACAAGATGGACCTTTGTTGGCAAATATCTCTGCTTTTCAATATACTATCTAGGTTGGTCATAACTTTCCTTCCAAGGAGTAAGCATCTTTTAATTTCATGGCTGCAATCACCATCTGCAGTGATTTTGGAGCCCCCCAAAGTAAAGTCTGACACTGTTTCCACTGTTTCCCTATCTATTTCCCATGAAGTGATGGGACCAGATGCCGTGATCTTCATTTTCTGAATGTTGAACTTTAAGCCAATTTTTTCACTCTCCTCTTTCACTTTCATCAAGGGGCTTTTTAGTTCCTCTTCACTTTCTGCCATAAGGGTGGTGTCATCTGTATATCTGAGGTTATTGATATTTCTCCTGGCAACCTTGATTCCAGCTTGTGCTTCATCCAGCCCAGTGTTTCTCATGATGTACTCTGCATATAAGTTAAATAAGCAGGGTGACAATATACAACCTTGACGTACTCCTTTTCCTATTTGCAGCAGTATTTACAATAGCTAGGACACAAACAGATGAAAGGATAAAAATGTGGTACATATATACAATAGAATACTACTCAGCCATAAAAATGAATGAAACAAAGATGTGACTAAAAATTATCATGGGGCTGATAGCTCAGTTGGTAAAGGATCCGCTTCCAATGCAGGAGACCTGGGTTTGAGCCCTGGCTTGGGAAGATCCCCTGGAGAATCCCCTGGTATTCTGGCCTGAGAATTCCAAGGACTGTATAGTCCATGGGGTCACAAAAGAGTCAGAAACAACTGAGCAACTTTCACTTCACAAAGATTATCACAGTAAGTGAAGTCAGAAAGAGAATGACAAATAGCATATGATACCACTTATATATGGAATTCAAAATAAGGTGCAAATAAACTTATCTACAAATCAGAAACATACTCACAGACATAGAGAGCAGACTTGTGCTTGCCAAGGGGAAAAGATAGTAGTGGGGGGAACTACCGGGAGTTTGGGATTAGTAGAGGTAAAGTATTACACGTAGGATGGATAAACAACAAACTCCTATTATATAGCACAGGGAACTATACTCAATATCTCGTGATAAACAACAATGGAAAAGAATATTTTTTAAAAAGAATGTATGTGTATTACTGAGTCACTTTGCTGTATAGCAGAAATTGGCACAACACTGTAAATCAACTATATGTCAATAAAGATTTCTATTTAAAAAAATATACAATCCAAGCCTCATTCACAAAAATTCCTATAGTATCTTCCATGGTAACTAGATGTAGAAGTTCCTTTGACACCATCTCAAGAATGACAAATAAATGCCCACAAAGAAGGTTCTAGCTGATCAGGAACACTAATACTAGACTTAATATGAGTTAAAAATAAATCTTTATTGTATTAAGCACAAAGACTTGGGGAGACTGCTGTTATAGCTGTTTCTATTGTTACACTAGTGAAACTGCCTAGCCTGACCATCTCAAGTAAAGCTCATATAGACAACCTCTATTCATGGATTCAGTAGTCATTTATGGATGTGAGAGCTCAACAATAAAAAAGTGGTGCCAAAGAACCAATGCCTTCAAACTATGGTGCTGGAGAAGACTCTTGAGAGTCCCTTGGACTGCAAGGAGATCCAACCAGTTAATCCTAAAGGAAATCAGTCCCGAATATTCATTGGAAGGACTGATGCTGAAGCTGAAGCTCCAATACTTTGTCTACCTGATGCAAAGAGTTAAGTCATTGGAAAAGACCCTGATGCTGGGAAAGACTGAAGGCAGGAGGAGAAGGGGATGACAGAGGATGAGATGGCTGGCTGTCATCACCGACTCAGTGGACATGAGTTTGAGCAAACTCCGGGAGATGGTGAAGGACAGGAAAGCCTGGTGTGCTGCAGTCCTGGGGTCACAAAGGGTCGGACACGACTGAGCGACTGAACAACAGCAACATGGAGTCAGAGTCTCCAGTTAGCTTTTCGTATCCTGCTTTACACAGAAGTCAACCAAAGATGAGTGGACATCTGATGAAAGCTCTGAAGGCTAAGGTCAAAGCTAGAGGTGAAGAGCAATCAAAAGGAAACAAACCAGGAAGAGAGAAGAGAAAATTTAAGTATATATCATCAATACTAGTGAGGCGAGAAAAGATGATCCAACTATGAACAGGGACAGCATAGCATGAAACAGGAACACCAAAACTTTTTAGAAAGAGTTCAGGTAAACTAAAAATATGAGGAGAAATTTTAAAATTCAGGGGAGTGACTGGAAAATACAGTGAACAAACCATTCAAAAAACTGGACCAAAAGGCAGAAAAATAGATGAGAAAGAATAACAGAAGCAGAACAACAATCCAGAGGAATGCTGAATAAAAGGAGATTCGAAAAAAGGAACTGAGAAATTTTCCAAGGAGAGAAAACAAGAATTTCCAGAATTAAAGGGCCCATCAAGAACCCAGCACAACTAATGAAAACCGATTCATAGCAAGGGTCTGCGAAACTTAAGAAACTGCAGACAAACAGGAGTCTACATATTTTCTGGAGAGTAAGAAGAGGTCAACGCACAAAGAACAGATCATTAGAATTTCATCAGGCTTTTTGATAACAATACTGGAAACTAAAAGGTAACAGAGCAATGCCATCAAAATTCTGAGGAAAGGTTATTTCCAGCGAGAATTCTGTAGGCGGTCAACGTAAAGTTACAGTCTCTTCAGACTTGCAAAGTCGCAAAAAAACTTATTAATATCTCCCATGATCTTTCTTTCTCAAGAAGTTACTGGAAGATATGTTCCACCATGCTAAGGTAATAAACCAAAAAACCAAGCAAGAGGAGATCCAGCACAGGAACAGGATAAAGGGATACCTACGATAACAAAGACTCTAACATGACTGCCATAAAGCAGGGCCAGAGGATTTCAGGGAAGATCTCCTTTTTTTTTTTGGTGAGTTCCAGAGTCCCCCTGTGGACAGCTGTTCAACAGCTAGTTGTATTCTGGTACTCTTACACGAAGAGATGAGCGCATGTGCTTCTACTCTGCCATCCTGAATCAATCTCTCCAGGAGAGGTTTCTTCAGGAATAAGAAATTGATAGAAAATGTATATAACTGAGACAACTGACAAAGACATGGATTAGGGGTAAGTAAACAAAAGATTAGATCAAAGGAAAAGGCGACTTCAAGGAAAAGGGAATGTCAGGAAAAACTAAGCGATTTATAATATGGTTCAGATGAGGATGGTGTTCACAAAAGAAACTAATGTAAACATCAAATACTGATCTAATCAAAATTACGAAATAACTATAAAAGGATTGGAAGGATACAGATGTTGAGTGGGAGGGGTGGAAAAAGAGCTAAATAATCATTTTCAATAGCAGAAGTCAACAGATCATGCCTACAAGTGAAAAATGCCCATTGCCTACAGGCAACAAAACAAGCATGTTATTTAGAGACATGTAATAAACACCAAGTTATCAGATAAATGTATGTACCTACAGGAGGCGGGGAATAAGAGCATGTTATTTTTCATAATAAATTCTATAGAACTATATAATAGTTCTTTGTGTTCAGTCGGTTAGTCATATACGACTCCTTATGACTTTTTACGACCCTGTTAGGGTCCTCTGTCCATAGGATTTTCCCAACAAGAGTAATGGAATAGGTCGCCATTTCCTTCTCCAAAGGATCTTCCTGACTCAGGGACGGAATTTCCATCTCCTGCACTGCAGGCAGATTCTTTACTGCTGAGCCAGTGGGGAATCCAGTTACATTCTATTACCTATGTTTAGGTATACAACTTTGATAAGCAAGCTAAAAATAAAGAAGGAAGGGAAGAGAGTACGGATTCTGCAACCAGACTACCAGGGTTTATTCCTGAATATGGTCTTTATTAACTGTGCAACTTTGAGCAAATTGCTTTATCTGCCTGAGTTTTCCTCTGGTAGCAAGAATAATACCATTTACCTTACAGAGTTATTGTGAGGATGGAATTAATACACATAATGCTCTAAAAAACAACAGCTGGCACATAATAAGCATGGATTAACACTGACTTACTTTAGAATATTCATTTTGAGGCCTTGTCATCATCCATTAAATAGCTCTAGAATTCTAATGATAGTATAAAGATCTTATAGGAGTTTTAAGAAAAGTTATCTTTTTGCATTACATTATTGTTTATAAACAAGTAACAGGCTAAATATGTTAAAATTTAATTACGTTTCACTGTTTTAACAGTGAAAAGAATTTCTCATACAAACTTCAAGACTGCTCCTTGGAATCATCTTTCTTAAAATACCAAGCAATACTCAACTAAGAAAATCAATACTAGAAAGAAGCCCTGAAATTTTATTCAAGCAACTGAAGTCTAAGTTAAGATTAAACAAATCAGTTTCTACTGACAAAAGAAAATTTCCCATTCTTTAAAAATCAATTTAATTTAACAGCTTTCATAAAGAAGCCTGGAGGTTGCTTCAGGCTGATCAGATTTCCTAACGCTACAGTTTCATAACAGAAGTCAAAAGATACACATACATTTCAATCAGTCACATCTCCTGGATTACATCAGTCTAAAGACAACTAGAATTACATAAAGGCAACAATGCGTATTATTTTTAATACTTCTTAATCCACACTGAAAACTAAATTTTAAAAATCCCCCAGTAGCCCACTAATAAAACCTTACCTTTTTCTATGTTCCTTCCTTGATTCTAAACATATATCCTAAACAAAAGGTGACTTTAAAACCGAAACTTCCCTCTAATCAGACAGTAAATATATCATTATCCACTTCCCTGCCTCCCACAAATAAATTTTTTCTTAAAGTGCATTCGTTTACTCCACTGAATGTCAGAATATCAACAATTAGCAACACAAAAAGAAAGTTTCTTTTCCAAAAGAGCTTAAAACAAGAAATAAAATGAATATATCTTAGTATTTTTATTTCATATTCTATATTTTGCCTGTTTTATTGTTCAAAAAAGAAACAGACATCTTTACGATAAAAGGGGGTAACTTCTGTCATAAGAACAACACAAAAAATATATTCAATACTGTAAGAAGCCAAGGGGAACACATGATTTTCAGCAGCAAGCTTATCTTCAAAGAAAAGTGACATATATCTAGGGATGGACTTACAGAACAGACAGAATTCAGGAATGCAGAGAAGGAGGAATGTGATGCTACATGATATTGGAGGCAGAAGGAAAAGTTTGGGCCAAGCAAGGACCAAAGCATGACCAAAGTGAGCAGCATATATGAGGAACAATAATTAGTTTACTTTGCATTAAGATGCAGAAGGGAGAGAAAGACTGTCTTTTCCCTAAAGGGAACAGAAGTTTGCAAACTAAGCCACAGAGCACTCCAACATTTAGAAAACATGAAAAAGAAAAGCCCTCAACAAAAAGAATTCAGTTAGTGTGGGTTTTTTTGCCAGATCTCGCCCAAGTTGGAAGTCTGCCTGGAAACTTGGTATATGTGAGTAGGCTTCACTTTTAGCCTGAGTGTATAAAGAACAAGCAGTCACCATTGGGCTACCCCTAAATCCCAACCAACAAGGAGAGAAGACAGCACCTGCAACAGAAATTATACTAGCACTTGCCCAGTTTATTAAATTTCTTTGAATTCAATGGTGTTTCCCCCTACAACATATAAAAATGTATTAATAATGCTTAGCACAAGAAAGCACTCAATATGTGAAAGCTAATATCAACACTCTAAAATTAACATTTAACACACTAAGAAGTTTGCCACTTTCAGTGGCAAAAACCCTATTATTTAATCTAAATAACAAACAGCTGAGAAGATGACAGACTGCGTCTGAAATATTTAAAGAGAGAGCCTGAACCGTGGTGGAAGCTGACAGGTCTGAGAACTAAAAAACAAAGTAAAATTTGGGGAGGAAAGCTGGAGTAAGGTACCTAGACAATTCAATGAGAAAAGAATAGTTTTTTCCACAAATGGTCAGAGGAAAACTGGATAGCTACCAGCAAAAAATGACATTAACCTTTACCCCACACCATACACAGAGCTAACTGAAAAAAAGATCACAGACCTAAATGTAAGAAAACTACAAAACTCCTGAAAGGAAATATAACCTATATGATCTTGGATTAGGTAAAGTTTTCTTAGATATGCCAAAAAAAAAAAAAAAAAACCCACAGGCAAAGCAGGGGCTGGGGGGAAGGATAAATTGGACAAAATCAAAATAAGAAACCTTTAGGGACTTCCCCTGTGGTCCATTGGTTAAGAATCCGCCTTCCAGGGCAGGGGATGCGGGTTCGATCCCTGGTCAGGGAACTAAGTTCCCAAATGTCACAGGGTAACAAAGGCTGTGGACCGCAACAAAGAGCTGATGTGGCCAAATAAATACAGACTTTAAAAATCACAAACCTCTGTGCCGCAAATGACACTGGCAGGAAAGTGGAAGCAACAGCAAAGATGCACAGCTCATGTATCTGCAAGGTGTCTGCATCCAGAGTACATCAAGAACTCTTACAAACTCAATAACCAAAAGACACATAACCCAACTTAAAAAGGAATTAAGGATTTGAATAGACTTTTTCTCCAAAGGTATACAAATGGCCACTAAGCACATGAAAAGATGCTCACTGTCACTGTCATTAGGAAAATATAAATGAAAACCACAATGAGATATCATCTGACATCCACCACATTAACTAGAATCAAAAAGACATGTAATAAAATAAGAGTTAATGAAGATATGAAGAAATTGAAGCCTTTATACATTGCTGATGTGTATTTAAATTGGAATAGACAATCTGGAGAACGATCTGGCAGTTCTTTAAACAATTAATAAACATAGTTACCATATGACCTAGTCATTCCACTCCTAGATACATAACCAAAAGATACGAAAATATACGTCCACATAAAAAATTTGTACATGAATGTTCAGAGCAACACTATTCACAGTAGTCAAAAAGTAGAAACAGTTCAAACATCCATCGACTGATAAAGAGACAAACAAATGTGGTATGTCTATACAATGGAATATTATTTGGCCATAAAAATGCAGTACTGATACGTGCTACTACATGGGTGAATCCTGAAAATATGCTAAGTGAAAAGACGTCAGCCACAAAAGACTACATATTTCATGATTTCATTTAAATGAGATGTCTAGAATAGGCAAATCTAAATACACAGAAAATAGATTAGTAGTTGCCAAAGGCTGGGGGGAGTAGAGATTAGGGATTGACTGTTAATGGGTATGAGGTTTCATTTGGTTTGATAAAAATGTTCTAAACATACAGTATGCTGATAGTTGCATTAATACAGCCATGAATAAAAAAAATTTTGTAATCACTGAATTATATACTTTAAATGGGTAAATTTTATAGTATGTGAATTATAAATTATACCTTAAAAGATTTTTTTAAAGGTTAGGTAATTCTTTAAAATTAAAAAAAAAAAAAAAAAAAAGTCAGGGCAAGTTTTTTAGCTTTCTGTTTAAAATACCGCCCAATGAAACTCTCTTTTCTGGAAGAATCTTGTAGAACTTTTTGCATTTTGTAATAAGAAGGAAGTTCACTCCAAAACAAGGTCTACAAAGAGACGATTCATTTTGAGGAAACAGAAAGAACATCCAAGAACAATCTCTGGACTGTTCTATAGTCCCTTAGCTATATAACTTTTCAACCAAGGATAGGAAGTAACAAGAAGTAGTAATAATAAAAGTAGCAATGAAAGTTATTATTAATTTAGGTAACAAGTACTGAGTTTTTATTATGCATCAGGTTTTGAAAGTATTTTCTTACCCAATATTCACTTTAAAAAACCGTATTCAAAATAAAAGTCCACAGCAGAAGACTGGTTAAATAGATTATGATATCTTATACAATAAACTATTATATAGTCATTAAAAAATCATTTTCTGGATATGATACCAAAAGCACAGGAGAAAAAAAAAGATGGACCTCACCAAAATCAAAAATTTTGTGCGTCAGCGTGCTGCGTTTATGGGGTCGCAAATAGTTGGACACGACTGAGCAACTGAACTGAACTGAACTGAGGTCTGGTGAGGTCTTTACAACCTCCAGACATTCTTTGGATTCATTGGAGAGTATAACTTCATTGCTAACACTAGCAAGGGGGTAGTCTTTCTGCCCCCTTCTGATGTCTATGTCAGAAGCTTTCTCTATCTCTTTTATACTTTAATAAAACTTTATTACACACACACACAAAATTTGTGCGTCAAAAGACACTATCCTTTGAAAAGGGATACCACTCCTTGGGTGAATAAGCAACCCACTGATTGGGAGAAAATATCTGCAAATCATGTATCTGATAAGAAGCAACTCAACAACAAAGAAACCAAATAGCATGATTATAAAATGGGCAAAGTACTTAGATATTTCTCCAGAGAAGATATACAAACGATCAGTAAACACACGAAATGACGCTCAACATCACTAGTTAACAGGGAAGTGTAACCTAACACCCAGGTTCACAGCAGCGTTATTCACAACAGTCAAAAAGTAGAACTCAAGCATCCATTAATAGACAAATGGACAAATGATGCATGGCACGTGCATATATACATATTATTCACCCTTGAAAAAGAAGGAAAAGTTGACACATGCAACAACACGGGTAAATCTTTGAAGACAGCATGCCACGTGAAGGGCTTCCCAGGGGGCACTGGTGGTAAAGAGCCCATCTCCCAGTGCAGGAAAAATAAGAGACACAGGTTCAGTCCCTGGGTCAGGAAGATCCCCTGGTGGAGAGCATGGCAACCAATCCCAGTGCTCTTGCCTGCAGAATCATGGACAAAGGAGCCTGGTGGGCTACAGTCCATGGGGTCACAGAGTCAGATACGACTGAAGCCACTTAGCACGCATGCACAGCACGTGCCTGCTGAGTGAAAGAGGCCACTCATGAAAGGACAAACGTTGCGTGATTTCTCTTTCATGAGATTCCTAACCAAATTCATTTAGACAGAAAGCAGAACGGTGGTTGCCAGTGGCTTTCCAGGGGGAACGGGACAATGGGGGGTTAAGTGTTGAACAGTGTACAAAGTGTCAAGTGGGGAAGATGAAGGTCTCCAGACGGATGGCAGTGATGGTTACACAACACCTTACTTAATGCCACAGAGCTATATACTTAAAATGGTAAATCTGTTACAAATGTTTTATCACCATAAAAATCATTTTATAACAATCACACTAAGAATTATCAGTGACAGGTAATGGCAGAATACATGTGTGGTGGGATGAGCTGGCCATCTTTGCCACTTAATTGGCTAGCACACAGTCATCAAAACAATATAGTGGGTCTGACACACTGATCAAGAGCCCTTTCCTCCTGGCTAACAAAGAGAACAGCGACTGACAGCTATGGATTCCTGCATTAGGAGGCTCCCAGCAAAGCAGAAAAGATGTACATGCTTCCTGGCATGATAACAGAGCTGGTCTAGTAGGCATCACATGAACTTTGCTCATCTATAATTAAGGCTGTGAGATGTCTGAGAAAGATAAAGGCTTTTCTTCTTGAGCTGTGTTACTTCACAGGTTACTTAGGAAACGAAACCAGCTTGATCACTGGTCTCATTAATATAGAGGCTGCACAGAATTGAGTGCTCACTTTTACCTTCATTTGCTGGGCGAGCTCTCCTACCTCTCCAAACCAGGTAGAGAAGAAAATAACTGAGCAGAGGAGAGCATCACTGCCTCTCCTGCAGAGGCGAGAAGCAGTGTTCAACCATGCAAAATACCAGGGGGATTCAAGGAGAAACGCCGCTTCCTGTGGTGAGCATGACAGGGATGATGTCATCTGACTGAAAGACTCAAAGAAGAGAAGGCACGGTCTGACACAGGCATGAGTCCCTCTCTTTCTCTCTGACTTCATCTCCGGTCACTCTTCCCTGTGATCACTCCGCTTGCCTTCTCACTATTTCTCCACACCAACTGTGGACCCGTCTGAGGGATCCTACACCTCTTTCTGCCTGAAACGTTCTTTCCTCAGTTTTTCTCAAACACTCCCTTACTTCATTCGGTTCATCTTCTCCAACGTCAGGTTTGAAAAGAGTCTTTCCTTGATGATTTTATTTGAGATAGCTTCTTCCCATCATTCTTTATCTGCCTACACGGTTTCATTTTTTTTCATAGACTAATCACAGTTTGACATAATTCATTTGTTATTTATTTCTTGTCACTGGAAAGTATTAATAAACCCACAGGGCAGGAAGGCTGTCAGTCTTACTCATTACAATATTACCAGAGCTTAGAACAGGGGCATACAAAACAACAAATAAATATGTGTTGAAGGAATATGGGCAGGGGAGGAGAGAAAGGAGAGTGCAATGGACAGGTCAGATAGTATCCAAAAAGGACACTCTTACTTTCAAAGGACTGAGCCTGGAAGTGTCTCCCCTTGGAGTCTTAAGAATTTAACAGCTGATAGCTAGAATGTTGGCCTTTACTCCTACACAGCTTGAGAGTTTCCTGACCCTTTAGCAAAGAAAGCTGTATATCTGTATTGCAGTTCAGGTGAGTTGCTGAGAGGAAGGCTAACAGGGCCAGAATTGCCTTGGCTTAGCAGCAGCAGTGAAGAAATCAGTAACCCAAAAGTACAAAGACAATTTCAAATGCTAAAGAAGGAATCCTTTGACTTTATCACAAAAATTAGCAAAGATTTCCGTTCAAAATCAAAAAAAGGGAAGGACCCTGATACACTCAGGTTACTTACATAAGTTCAATTCTATGGGGGGAGGGAGGAAGATATATATGGAGAAAAATATATATATGCAAGTTATTAAAATGAAATTAATATACATTATGCATTTTTAAATATTTAATAACCAAACAGCTAGACATGAGATGATTCGATAGCATCACCAACTCAATGAACATGAATTTGAGCAAACATTGGGAGATAGTGAAGGACAAGGCAGCCTGGTACGCTGCAGTCCACGGGGTTGCAAAGAGGTGGACATGACTTAGTGACATGACATTAACAGCAAGACATTAAAATATTTGGTTATCTTAAAGCCACAAGTGTTCTATAAACCCAGTGACAGCTTCAATGCGTTCTTTGTGCTATTAGTGTCTAAAAGGGATATACTCTTCATTGGGATATTCTAGAGGAAAAATTTAAGAAGACATAGAGAAGAAGTACATTAAATAGCAACAGTTATCTATGGGTGGTGAAATCAAGGATGACCTTAGTGATCTTAATACTTACATATTTTTCATGTAATCACAATAAATTTATTTAAAAATTAATAAACAATTTAGCAATCAGCTTAACTAAAGAAATACAGTACTGCCACCCAATACAAGGCCTTTTTCTGTTCTGAAAGACAGAGGAACGGACTATAACATTTTCCCATTTATAACCTTTTCCCCCAAACCCAAAATCACTGTGACGGTGAACATTTTATTTCTTCCTTTCAACACAATTGGCAATAGGTTTATTAATCTTAATTTTTAAAAGAGCAAGTCTTTAAGCATACTACCTACAAAAATTGTGATTATATTAGAATTTGAATTTTTCAATATTCCACTGGTATAAGGAATATCTTGAACTGAGTAATAAGTAAGATTTTTTGTGTCATGTGTTCAGAACCACATAGTATCAAGAACTAGTCTTGATAGTAACATCCTTAATCTAAAATTACCGAGAAGGGGAAGGGGGCTTCCCTGGTGGTCCAGCGGTTACGAATCTGCTTTGCAATGCAAGGAACACGGGTTTGCCCCTAGTCCAGGAAGCTCCCACATGCTGCGCAGCGGCTAAGCCTGTGTGCCAGGACACTGAGCCAGCGCTCTAGAGCCCTGAGCCACAGCCGCTGAGCCCACGCGCCGCAGCCACCGAAGGCCCTGCGCCTGGAGCCTGCGCTCCTCGACAGGAGACGCCACTGCGGTGAGCAGCCAGCATACCGCAGCAAAGGGAAGCTCCCGCTCGCCACAGCTAGAGAAAGCCTGCTACGGCAATGAAGACCCTGCAACCAAAAAATAAGATAAATCTTTAAAAAAAAAAAAAATAAAATTACAGAGAAGAAGAAAATATCTATTCAAAAGAAATAACATGAGCTAATGAAGAGGGAATAGTGGATACTTTTTTGCCTACCCACATCCACTCATCTCTTCCACCTTTCCAACAGAATACCAATTTTCTTCATATTTCCACCCTCATCCTCAGCTGCAAGGGAAAGTGTGAAGGTCGCTCAATCGTGTCTGACTCTTTGCAACCACATGGACTATACACTCCATAGAATTCTCCAGGCCAGAATACTGGACCGGGTAGTCTTTCCCTTCTCCAGGGGATCTTCCCAACCCAGGGATCGAACCCAGGTCTCCCGCATTGCAGGCGGATTCTTTACCAGCTGAGCCACAAGGGAAGCCGGAGCTGTAAGGGTGGATCCCAATTACTCTAACCAGAATGGGTAGAACCGCCCAGACTGAAGGGAAAGACATACACAGTCTAGGATTATAGGAACAGATCACTCTCTCCTTGTTGATTTTATTAATTAAAACTGATTTCAAGGAGGAAATCAACCTTTGGATATCAACTTTGTGAAGTGCAGGGCAGAGAAAGAGAAAGAAACTGGATTTATAGTGAAGTCATTGATTTGCTGAATCAAATAATTTTGGAGTTTGTCTATTAGTCTGCATTTCCTATACTGTATCTTAACAAAGTTCCTCTTAAGGCAAATTGGAGTCAGGTTACATAAAACTCAATTTGTATAGCCAAAAGTGTCCTAACTCATGTGGAAGGAAATAAAACAATTTTGAATTATCTTGTTAACAAAACAGTCAAATACTATGTGTTAATATGTGTTAATACCTAAATTTAAACTTAGAATTGCTGACATCTCAATCATAAAAATAAGTTTAACTATCCCACTTGCCACAATGTCTTAATAGCTGCAAAAAAAAGACATCAGTCAACACCAATGCATGTTTCTCAAAGAAATTTTTGAAAGAAAAATAGTTATATATACTTATACTTTATATTTTTTAATGTAAACAAATTCAAAAAAAAGGAAAGACTAATATGACCATTCTATCTAGGGCTTGCATTTGGTTGAAAAACAACTTAATAATCAAATGCAGTTTATAAGAATGTTGAGACAACTCATGTATGTAATAGTTTGAAAACTTTCCTGTTTGTACTTTGTGTACACCCTTATACATACACAATTGCTTAAATCAGTAGACACAACTATAATAATTCATATAAAAGGAAAACACTTTTATTTTGTTATAGATATTCACCAAAGGATATGCCATGGTGCATGAGAATCATAACCCAAGGGTTTTTTTCCTTGTTGATGGCTATATAAAATATATACTGGTTTATGAAATATAAATCTCTTTAATGATTTATAGTAATATACAAATATTGCCAGGCAAATATTAAAACACTGAAGTCTACTGTTGCCAAGTCGCTGTGGCTAAATGTGAATTAAAGAAGTAAAGCAAGAAAAACATTTGAATTTCTGCAGTCAAGTTCAAGGATGTGCTTGCATGCTAAGTCGTTTCAGTTGTGTTTGACTCTTTGCAACCCTATGGACTATAGCCTTCCAGGTTCCTCTGTCCATGGAATTCTCTAGGCAAGAATACTGAAGTGGGTTGCCATGCCCTCCTCCAGGGGATCTGCCTGACCCAGGGATAGAACCCGCATGCATCTCTTACGTCTCCTTCATTGGCAGGTAGGTTCTTTATCACTAACGAAGCCCAGTTCAAGAATACAGGAGGGAAAAACAAAAGTGAATGAATTCTGAGTCCACTCTTGAAATCTTACATGTCTGATTCTAGCAGAATGAACCACAAACATCAGTTTAGAAAACTGAGGGTGACTTCATATGTCTCATACATTGAACAGCAGGTTGGAGGCACAATCAAATCTAAACATTTATTACAGCAAGAACTGGAAATCTGTACTATTAAAGGGTAAATACAAACTGTTGTATCATAAGGGAGAATAAATGAGAAATGGATATCCAATGCAGCAAGGGAAACTGGTTGGCATGGCTAAACAGTTTTCAAACTCTTCAGTGTCAAATCATTATTGCTGGACTCAAACCTCAGCATCCTATCAGAGTACAGAAATGGTACCCAAACCACACCCCTAGATATCCCTCAATAAATTAAACTCAAAACTGTCAATGTTATTGGATATATACTTCTTAAAGCCCTCTTTCAACTAAAAACCAAAACAGTTGCAGTAACAGCTGTTTCCTCATTACTTCCGTCCTAAAGACATGGATTCTTAAAACTTTCAGTTAATCAAAAGACTAAATTTTAAGAGTTGGAAGGAACCTTGGGAAGTCATTTCTAAACACACTCCATCTCAAGCTCTGATGAATGTGTTTAGCAAAGAAATACGGAGTTCTTTATATTTAAGGCTTAATGTTGATTGCTGAGGGTAACACAAATATGTTTAAAAACTGATACCTTCCATTAAGGAATGTATAGGATGCCCCAAAGAATTATGCGATCTGAAACAGAATAGTATACCATCATAAAATAAAAACAAAATCCTAAGAACCAAGAGGAATCTTTAAGCAAGACGAAAAGGCTTCAGTGGATGCTTAAGTGATGACTTACACCCAGAATCTGGACACCTGGCAATGGTAGAGAAGGACACTGGAGGCAGTGAGAACAGAATAAACTCCGTTGCCCCATGCATGCCGGCCTTGCTTCCTCCTTCCACAGACAGTCTGTTCTTGCCATGCCAGTCCTGGTGTTCTTCCAACAGGACAGGTTCTTCCATTCCCTCCTTAGGGCCTTTGCACCTACTGCTCCCTTTGCCTGGAAAGAATTTCCCCCAGATAATTGCAATGCTGCCTTTCTCACCTCTTTCAAGTCTTTGCTCAAGTATCACCATCTCAGCGGAAACTTATCTGACTATTCTAAAGTGTCACCTTTGCATTCCCTATCACTCTTCCCTGCTTTATTTCCCCCACAGCACCTATTACTATCCGGCATTGTATATATTCTACTTATTAGCTTTGTCTATGTCCCAGCTGAAAAAGCATAAGGTATCTGTTTGTTCACCTCCAAATTTTAAAACACTGCCTGCACATGGTAGGCATGAAATCAATATTTGTTGACAAACTGACTGATGGAATAAAAACTGAATAAATGCATTAATTGAATGAAAAGGATTCCTGCCCTCAAATAGGCAAAATATATAAATAATCTCAAATTATTCCTGAGACAAAAATAAGTAAACAGCTGGCAAAACTCAATTTATGAAAGAGTAATAACATTTCCTGGCATCCCCCACTGGCTCATGTTCAGTGACACTAGATTCTTCTTTTACATCTCTTAGCAACCTACTCCCAGCCACACCAGTCATTTAGCAATGGACATGAGTTTGAGCAAATTCCGCAAGATAGTGAAGGACAGGAAAACCTGGAGTGCTGCAATTCACAGGGCCGCAAAGAGTTGGACATTTCTTCACGACTGAACAAAAACCAAAGGACACCAGAGCTGCCACTGTTCCACGTTAACGTTAGTGCTACCTACTAAGTAAAGGTAAAAGATATTTCCGTTGCCAGCCCTGGACAAGAAAAAAGAGGTGTTTCTGCATTTCAAATCTGACACATTTTTCTGCACATCAAGTATACACTACAGGAATGGTTACACTGATATTATGGATTAGCCACAAAACCTTCTGCTTTGAATAGTGCTTAATTATTAAGTGGAGATATGGAAAAACACTTGTTACAATTCTGTTTCACAACTGGAACATACTGTTTCTACACTGCAGATGGATGGCAGGGCAAAATGGCTCAAAGAAACATACCTTCAGGAAAGGCTAGCACAGCGATGTATTTAAGGCAAATGGGTAATAATGTAAAATCAAGGGTATTTTTTTTCCATTCAGAAAAATCAACTAGAATTTTATCCTGGATTAAAGAATGATGTAGAATTCTTAAACGTATTAGGATCGAAATTATACTACACTAAAACGAAACAGGAGTAGTAGAAAATATTCTTTTCTATTTATCGCCAGCAAAAGCAAAATTACGGATATGAGAAATGAGCTCAAGATTTCTCACTTCAACTAACACCTCCACACAGACTGTATTATCATTTCAGGCAAAGTGAAATTGTCACATTTAATTTTTAAAGGCAGGAATGACTTCCATCTGCGATTTATCTGCGTAAAAGTGTTAGCCGTGGCACAGTTTCAATATTTAATTGAAAGTTCATTTTCTGGTTCTAAGGAAGATGTCCAATACAAAGTTATATACAACAATAAATAATGCAACAATAAACAAAAGTTATATGTCCACATTAATCCTATCACTGAGAGCCTAATTTTGTGTTTCCACAGTGGTAAATTTTGCCCTCAGATAGGCACACTGGTCTATAACCCTCCATCAAACAGTGATAAATTACTTGTAAATTACTGACGTAAAACCTGCGTTTTCCCACAGTATTTACACTTCTGAAAGAGTTTAACAAATATTACTATTCTTTGTAAGCAGAAGAAAAACTGTAAATTAGGGCAAACTCCCTTACGTAGAAAAATGACAAACCAGTCGCTGAAATGGTCACTTTCAGGTATAGCATCACCGTTCTATTTGATCAAACAACAATCCTCGCCAGTTATTGCAGGAGTAAATAAAATACAGCCGCTAGGGGAAAAGCCACAGAGAAACGTTAGGTCCTCACTTAATCTTTGTCGTTAAAAAGGAGACACTGGAAAGTCACACTGAGCACTCGATCACGTATGGCAACCTACGGGAGAGACTACAGAGCGTGCAGGTCTCTCCAAA
>SJYQ01095265.1:0-14948 GCA_006410935.1 Redunca redunca
TTTAATGCAGTGGTAGTTTTCAGCATTTTGGGGCTTGAGGCAATACACTGAATGGGCATATAAGCAGACACCAGTTTAGGAAAGCAAGTTTTAAAAAACAAGCAAAAAAATCGGTTTTGCAGTATTCTCTCAGTATTTCTTATTTTCTTCTCCACTAAGATTCCTTCTGTATCTGCAAGGCAGTTATCCAGTATTTGATAAGAGGCCAGACTTTTTTTTTTTCTTTTTCATTTCCATGTTACATTCCTTGGAGTATCTTAGATTCCCTGACCAAGGATTGAACCCAGGCCCATGGCAGTGAAAACCTGGAGTCTTAACCACTGAGCTGCCAGCGAAATTCCTATATGATCTTTTTAATTTGCTTTTGAATTAGGCTTGCTAATATCTTATTGGGTTTCTCTTATTGAAAATTTTACATCTATATTCATCAGGGATATTGGCCTATAATTTTCTTAAATTGTAGTGTCCTTATCTGCCCAGAGTATTACTGGCCTTGTAAAATGAACCTGGAAATGTTCCCTTTTTCAGTTTTTTGAAAGAGTTTGAGTACTGTTAATTCTTCTTTAAACATTTGGTAGAGTTCACTAATGAAATCACCTTGTCCTAAACTTTTCTTTGTTTGGAAGTTTTTGATTACTGATTCAGTCTCCTTACTCATTATTGGTCTGTTCATATCTTCTACTTCGTGATTCAGTCTGGGTAGATTGTAAATTTATAGGAATTGACTCATTTCTTCTAGGTTATCAAACTTGTTGGCATATAATTATTCACTACTATCTCATGATCTTTTGTGTTTCTGTGGTAAATTGTAATATCTCCCCTTTCGTTTCTGATTTGATTTGAGTCTTCTCTTTTTTCCCTTAGTTAGCCAGCCAAAGGTTTGTCCATGTGTGCGGCTCCTGACTTAGAACTCTGGATGGGGCAAGAGAGAAACAAGCCTCTTTGGCAGTGTTCACACAGCTGGAGAGTCCAGGCACTTCCTCTCACACTCTCACCTTCCCGCACAGGAGACATCACAGGCTGAGAAAGGTTCTCTTGTCCCTTCAGCTGGGCTACCCAGGAGAGGCATGGTGTAGGTAAAGTCAGATGTTCCTCTTAGCCTCTCTGATGTGTTCAGTTGCAGATTTTTGTCCTTGTTGCCCCAGTCACGTGCTGGAACTTCTGCTGGATTCTTGGACTTACACAGAATCTCTCTGATCTGTGGGTGATTGTCTAATTGGTGATTCTTGTAGGGGAAGACGATAGAAAGCTTCTATTTTTGCCATTTTGATGATATCACTTTCCAACAGATATCTTTAAAGATATAAACTCATAAAGTTTACCCGAGAGATAAATAACCCAAAGGTGTGAAAGTCGCTCAGTCATGTCTGACTCTGTCACCTCGTGGACTCTACAGTCCATGAGATTCTCCAGGCCAGAGTACTGGAGTAGGTACCCTTTTCCTTCTCCAGGGGATCTTCCCAACCCAAGGGTCAAACCCAGGTCTCCCACATTGCAGGCGGATTCTTTACCAGCTGAGCCACAAGGGAAACCCAAGAATACTGGACTGGGTAGCCTATCACTTCTCCAGCAGATCTTCCCAACCCAGGAATCAAACCAGGGTCTCTGCATTGTGGGTGGACTCTTTACCAGCAGCCCAATACTTGTATATCAAATGAAGCAACTGAATTCATAGTTGAAAGTCTATATCAATTTGCCTGCATCCAGTCTTGAGCTTAGGCCACAGGAAGTAAACAGGGAAAGTTTACAATGAAGAATCATCAAACTGATAAAATAGGACCTGTTGATACAATATAAAACAAGTGCTGGCAAGGATGTGGAGTAACTGGAACTCCATACATTGTTGGTGGGAATTCAACATGGTATAGCCAGTTTGGAAAACAGTTCGGTAGTTTCCTGTAAACTGTCACGGATCCTTACCATTCAATTCAGCACTGCCACTCATATTTACTTAAGAGAAGTAAAAAGATATGTCGAGACAAAGACGTGTCCTTAAAAGTTTTTAACCGACTTAGTCATAACCGCCCACTATTTACCAACTGGTAAATGGATAAACACGTTACAGTGTCTACATACGTTAGAAAATATCCTGAACAGGTGGAATCCTAACCCCCAAAGCTGATGGTCATAGGAGACAGGGCCTTTGGGAGGTGATTAGGCCATGAAGGCAGAGCCCTTGGGAGTGGGATTCATGTTTTATAAAAGAAGCTCTAGAGAGATCCCTAGTCCCTTCGTCTCTGCAAGTTTACAGAGGGAAGGTGCCCACTGTGGACCTGGACACAGGCCTTCGTCAGCACGTGACCATACTGGCACTTGGATTTCGACTCGCCAGCCTCCAGAACTGGGGGAACTTAACATATGTCCTTTAAAAGCTACCCAACCTGTGGTATTTTGTTACAGCAGCCTAAGTGGACAAAAAAGGATACATTTTGGGGAGGTTGAAATATTCTACATCATAATTATAACAGTTTTTAATATATATATTTCTTAAAGCTCAACAAATTGTACATTGAAATTTGTTAATTTTATTATTTGTAAACTATTTGTCAATAGAGCTAAATTTTTTTTTTTAATAGTAATGTCAAGCCTCTAGACCACTCTAATTAAAACAGAATCCCTGGAGATAAGCCCATGTGCCTTAGGTGATTCTAAAGTGCAGTCTGGGTTGAAAATGACTGTCCTTTGCAGAAAGAACATTTGTGTGAAGGCTAGCTTCACTAAGGCATCTCAAATGGTATGGCATCGATATGAACCTTTTTTTCTAGCACCTCCTCCCACTTGTTCAGTTACTCAGTCCTGTCTGACTTTGCAACCCCATGAAGTGCAGCAGGCCAGGCTTCCCTGTCCTTCACTATCTCCTAGAGTTTTCTCAAATTCATGTCCATTGTGTTGATGATGCCATCCCGACATCTCTTCCTCTGTTGCCCTCTTCTCCTCCTACTCTCAATCTTTCTGAGCATTGGGTCTTTTCCAGTGAGTTGGCTCTTCACATCAGGTGGCCAAAGTATTGGAGCTTAAGCTCCAGTGTCCATCTTTCCAATGAATATTCAGGGTTGATTTCCTTTAGGATTGACTGGGTTGATCTCCTTGCAGTCCAAGGGACTCTCAAGAGTCTTCTCCAACAGCACAGTTCAAAAGCATCAGTTCTTTGGTGCTCAACCTTCTATATGGTCCAGCTCTCACATCCATACATGACTATTGGAAGAACCATAGATTTGACTATACGGACCTTTGTCGGCAGAGTGATGTCTCTGCTTTTTAATATGCTGTCTAGGTATGTCTTAGCTTTCTTTCCAAGGAGGAAGCGTCTTTTTAATTTCATGGCTGCAGTCACTGTCCACAGTGATTTTGGAGCCCAAGAAAATAAAATCTCACTGTTTCCACTTTTCCCCCATCTATTTGCCATGAAGTGATGGGACAGGATACCATGGATGTTTTTGAATGTTGAGTTTTAAGCTAGCTTTTTCGCTCTTCTCTTTCACCCTTATCAGGAGGCTCTTTAGTTCCTCTTCACTTTTTGCCATTAGAGTGGTATCATGTGCATATCTGAGGTTGTTATTTCTCCCAGAAATCTTCATTCCAGCTTGTGTTCCATCCATCCCAGCATCTCACATGATGTACTCTACATACCTGGGCTTTCCAGGTAGGCCTAGTGGTAAAGAATCTGCTTCCCAATCAGGAGACGTGAGACATGGGTTTGATCCCTGGTTCTGGAAGATCCCTTGGAGAAGGAAATGGCAACCCACTCTAGTATTCTTGCCTGGAGAATCCCATGGACAGAGGAGCCTGGCAAGCTTTGGTCCATCGGGTCACAAAGAGTCAGACGTGACTGAAGAAACTTCGCAAACAGGCGGTCTATGTCTAAGTTAAATAAGCAGGGTGATAGCATGTAGCTTTATTGTCCTCCTTTCCCAATTTTGAACAGTCCAGCATAGTGTAAACATAACTTTTATGTGCACTGGGAAACCAGAAGATTTGTGACTTGCTTTGTTATGACATTCACTCTGTGGGGTGGTCGGAAACTGAACCCACTGTTTCTCTGAGGTCTGCATGTACTGTGATTTGAAGGAAAACAGAGCTGCCGGACTAAGACCAACTGCTCAGAACTCTGTCCTTTCCAGAACTTAGTTCCTGGACAGATATGAAGCACAGAGAGCTCAGCTGTTAATGACCAGAGTCACGCGTGCTGGCCAGACCGTGGCTGACATGCAGGCTGGCTTCGCAGATGCATGGTCTACTTGGCCTGTAACGCTCTGTGGCTTCCGTCCTGAAATTCTGAATAATTTGAGTTTTGAATTTGGGTTTTGTTAGTGAAGTCTGCTGGGACAGTGAAGCATGGGCCAGGTATTTGGAGGCTCTTCAAAGTGTCTTAGCGTGTCCTATGCTTTTTTGTTCGAGACAGATGTGGAATAGAGTACAAAGAACTGAGGGAAACAGGCCATTAGTATAAGGTTTTGTGTTTATCTGGCTCGGGCTTGTGCTGTGTTTTCTGTTTGCTGTAGCTATCAGGTGTTAGAGGCTAAACTTGCTCCATGTCCCTGTTTTTGCCTCCCCTGTGGTCCTTGGATTTTCCCAGAGGCTTCTTGAATCTTCCGAGAGGCACAGTTCTCGGAGGTGTATTCCCCAGTGGTCATACCGGAGCCCCGGTGATCTGGAAGGTGATGTGGAGGGAAAGCGTCTGTAGTCCTACAGTTGACAGGCTTTTAGTGAGCTGACCTTCATAAGAGCTTCTCCATTTTCTTTGCTTTGTTTGTCCCTCACTGATGAGACAGGGAGGCTGGGGAAGGTCAAGATGGGTATATCCATTCCCCCAGGTTGGTTCAGTTCAGTTGCTCAGTCGTGTCCGACTCTTTGCGACCCCATGAATCACAGCACGCCAGGCCTCCCTGTCCATCACCAACTCCCGGAGTTCACTCAGACTCATGTCCTGGTTAGGGTCTGGTAAAACCTCAGCAGGTTAGGCTCTAGTAAATTACTTTCTCTTGAGGGCAGGCCTTGTTAGGAAGAATGGAAATGTCTGGGTGTATTTAAGAAAGGCTGTTTTCCCCTCCACCGCACAGATGTAGGAAGGGCTGCTTCTCCATCTTCCCTGTGAGAACCTGCAGGACTCCAGCAGGCTGCACTCCCAGAAGTGTGGGAGCCTCCCTGGAGCTTAGCCCACCTGGCCTCCTGCACCTCGCCCATCACACTCAGCTCTTCCCGCCCAGGCACCAGTTCCCACAGGCTGGCTTCTGCTCTGGTGAGCTGTGACTCGGCATCTGCCTGCAGGTCTCTGCAGTCTGTGGCTTGTCCTATGGCTTCAGTTCTCTGATGAGAACTGATGAGAGAGTTGTTGATTTTTTGGTTTGTTCAGCTTTCTTTTTGTCTCTATGTGGGTGGGAGAGAGAACTTCTAAACTTCCTTACGGGCAGAGCTAGAAACTCGAACTCAAGTACTGTTTAAATGCTCCTACAGTTGTAATGCTGTGGCAGGCAGTAAGGTTGTGGGAAAGAGGTGGGGAGGCTCTGAGGCCTGGACTGGGCACCAGCTGCCCCACCTCTCCTGGCTGCTTCACTGGAAGCCTCCCTGCCCTGAGCGCTATCTGCAAACTGGCTGTGTACCCCGAACTCAGAGCTTGTAGAAAAGCAGCCTCTCGGGGGCCCCATTCCAGACCCACCGAATCAGAACCCACAATGTAAGGAGACCCCCTAGGGGATCCCTGTGCAGATTAGCCTTTGAAAAGTTCTGACTACCAAGTTACACTTTTGAACATGAGTTTGTTACCTTCGTTCCCAAACTGTTCACTGAGGCACCAGGCGGTACCACAGGGAACTCACAGGGAACTCTCTGGGACATCTTTATTTAACACGTATCTTGGGAAACACAGAAACCTTTGTCCAGGGTCACGTGTGCCTCTGGCTTTAGTTTATTTCCCACCTTGGATCACTGTGTTCCTTCTGTTGCTGTCTTATGAATGACTAGGAAAAACTCCAGCTGTGATCAGATACTACAGCTGTGTGAAAGGCAGTGGGGAATGAGAAACGAGTTGGCAGTTGTATCTGAATGCAAAATCTGAGAATCCTGCAGAGCCCAACAGGTGCTAAGCTCTTAGACTATCAGCATGGATTAAATTGTTTGAACCTGAGGCTGTCAATGTGGATGACGTTGTTTGAACTGTTAGGTATTTCCTTTCCTGGGGTGCTGACACACTAGGAGGACCATGAACTGAGAAAGTTTGGGAACCCCTGGTTTAACATTTGGTTAATTGCTTGGTAACCAAACCAAACAGGTCCGGTCACCCCGTGCAAAGTAAAGCCAGTCTTCTGGCACTGGGTTGCGCCGAAGGTAAGTGCAGGTTTATCGCAGGGCACCAAGCAGAGAGTCCAGGCAGCTAGTGCTTAAAAGACCCAAACTCCCCACTGGCTCTCAGGGAAAGGTTGTTAAAGACATGATGAGGGAGGAGGGTTGTGGAGTGCCTGATTGTCTCGTGGCGAAGTAATTGGAAGTTAATCAACCTTCCGGTTCCAGCCGGTCTGGGCGCTACGTGCTTGTGGGCAGCATGCAGTTAACTTCTTCCGCCGGGTAGAGGTTTTGGTGTCTGCAAAACGGCTCAAAGGATGTGGCTCAGAATACTATCTGTGGCCCTCGAAGAGGAACTACAGGTCCTTGACTTTGTTTAATGGCAAAACTGTTATTTTGCTTGACTGATTTCTTTTCTTTCTGCATTTTCTCAGTTCTCTGATTAAATTTACTCTTTAGAACTTGGGGAATGCCTAGGAGGCTCAAGTTTTTCTACAAACAAGAGGCAAGCGGAGGACATGAGGGCGTCTGTCCTGCAAAGGCCCCAAAGGGTTCTACTCAGTTACAACTGCTCTTTCACTTGATTTTTGAATGAATTAAATGAGATAATGCCCATAGATGTTAGTTCTCTTCACTTTGCCCTTATTTAGTGTGCTCCTTTTCTGTTGAATTTCACCTGTGTTCATTAAGGACATATGCAAAACCCTCATACCAAGGTCAGTGAACCCCACCTACAGGCAGGATATGTTTACAACATCATGATCAGTTTCCCTACTGTGCAATGCTTACACCTGTATCACTCTTTATGTTGAACACATGCAATCTCCTTGAATTTTAACAGCCAAATGAGAAAAGCCAAAGATATGTTAATAACTCCATTTTAAAGGAGAAAAACCAAACCTCTGAAATTCAGAGGGGTTGCATAGTTGCACAGGCTCAGTAGTGCCCCCTTACTTCCTTTACTGCCTGGGGGGGAGGAGGGTATTCCAGAACTGGGTGGGATGTCGGGGGAAAAAATGAAAGTGTTAGTCGCTCAGCTGTGTCCGATTCTTTGTGACCCCATGGACTGTAGCCCATCAGGTTCCTCTGCCCATGGGATTTTCCAGGCAAGAATACTGGAGTGGGTTGCCATTTCCTCCTCCAGGGGATCTACATGACCCAGGGATCGAACCCTCGTCTCCTGCATTGCAGGCCGATTCTTCACCACTGAGCCACCTGGAAGCCCTTACAGAGAGGGTGGGCACTGTCGAACGAGCAGCCAGGTCACTGTGCTGTTGAGGGTGATGAAGGGAACTTGTATTCTGCTTCATTAATACTCATTTCAGGTGGTTCAATGAACCCCTCTCTCGCTCCCTCCCCCCACCTCCCTGTCTCCCTCCCTCCCCACCCCTCACCTCCCCTATGCACACTTCTGGAGGGTCTGAGTAGAACAGGAGCTGGTTATAGATTCTGGTCCCCGGGCAGAGACGCTACCGGGAAGGGCTGGGACAGTTCATGGAAGGTCTGAGGCCACCCCAGAGAGCTTTGGAGATGAGAGCTACATCAGAGCTGAACACACCATTGCCTCTGGATCCCTCATTTGGTTCTTTTCCAGGTCAGAAGTGACCAGAAATGGTGACCATCTGTCCACTGTTTCTTAGCCTCCAGCCAGGGCCAGTGCGGCTTGGCACACACCGTGGCCACCGCCCACCCCAGCCTCCGTCCACTGGATGGAATTTCCTGCTTGGTTCCTTTTCCTCCTCCTCAGGTTTACCGCCTACTTAAGGAGACAGCGTATAGGGTCACTTTTCCTCCCTTTTAAAGTAACAACATCTAACATTTATTGGGAAGCCACTGTTAGCAGGTGTTGTGCTGCGTCTCATACCGACCGTCCCCAGGTTAGTTTGCGGTAGGACCTCATCTTAATTCCATTGGCAATGACCCTTTTTCTGAAAAAGGTCACGTTTTGAGGTGTTGAGAGTGAGGGCTTCAACATATACATTTGGAGGGACATAATTCAACCAATAACAGCCCCCCCCCCACCTACCCAATTGACAAATGAAGAAACTGAAGCATAGCAGAGTTAAATAAGCTTTTCTGGGTCACATGGAGAAGGAAACAGCAGCCCACTCCAGTATTCTTGCCTAGAGAATCCCATGGACAGAGGAGCCTGGCGGGCTACAGTTCATGGGGTTGCAAGAGTCAGACACGACTGAGCGACTAAACCCCCACCACCACCTCAAGGTCACCTGGCTAGTGAGTGACCAAGCTGGGATTTGACCTGGAAGCCCTTTATTCAGAGAAGTGGTTTGCAGGCTGGCGGCACCAAGGCCACCCGCCCCCTCACTGGCGCGGACTGCTGGGCCCCACTGCACAGTTTGTGGTGCGGGAGGCCTTGTGCGGGGCTGCTGCCTTGCATTTCTGATGGGTGCCAGGTGACACCACCACTTGCCTGGGACCCTCTTTAAAAACAACTGCCCTGGCGGCGGCTCTCAGACTCCATTTTTATACACATCACTGGGAGCGTCTGTTTCTTCTGAGCAGTTCCTGTGACCCACTCCAGGAAATTTGATGGGATAAACCTGGATGGGGCCCAGACATCTGTGCTGGTGACAGGTAAACCCAGTGACTCTGAATCGGTGCTCAGTGGCCCCCTTTGAGAAAGCACCAGCTTCCTGTTTCCCGGTTGACTGCCAGGGTCCTTCCACTTCGCCTGCACATTGGAGTTGCCAGGGAAACTTTCAAAAGCGCTGAATCCATGGCTGGGACTCGGCCTTAAAGATTCTGATGCAGTTAGTATCGGGGGATGGCCTAAATTTTTTAAAATTCAGGGTTTGTTTTTTTTTTAAAAAAAAAAAACACTGGGTTTTTAAAAATTCTCTTGCAGGTGACTCTAACCTTGCAGTCCAGGTTGAGAACCACAGCCACAGCTGAAAGCTGGAAAAGATCCCCTAGGGGTTGGTTTGTATGACTGAGGTTCCAGACATTCATCTAAGAGCCCAGGGACCCTGGGGCTCCATTCTCCCTCAGCATTAAGTCAGAAGGGTCTTCCTCATCCCTCAGGCCTTTTGCAGCCAGAAAGCCTGTATCTTTTCCCAAAGAACCAACATTGTTCTCCCCGCATTCATTCATAAGAGGCGGTGTGGTGCCCTGGGGAGCTGTGAGAAGGCCAGGAAGCCCAGGCCTGATTCCAGCTTCTGCACTTGCTGAAAGTGTGAACCTGTATATATTATTTATGGGGTGACCGGCTTTCCTTATCTGAAAACCCTACCTCCTACAGTTGTAGTGAGGAGTAAAGGCTTACTGTGGGTGAAAATCTTATAACGCTGCCTGGCACAGAGTAAATTCCAAATCAGTGTTTTAGAATTTTTCACTGAACAGGGATGTATTAAGCATTACCATAGGCCAGGCACAGGGGTACAACAGGGACCACAAAGTCCTGTATCTCAGAGCTGATGATGGAAGGAGCAGAAGCTGATAATATCTAATGTGACAGTACTAAATTACTGTTGTCTCCGAATCCCCAATATGTCCTCAGGGACTCTCTTTAATGAACTGCTTTTTCCCACCACCAAATTTCAGAAGTCCTAATCTCCAAAGTGACAGTATTTGGCCTTTGGAAGGCAGTTAGATCATGAGGGTGAAGTCCTGTGAATGAATTTAGATCTCTTCATAAGAAGAGATAAGAGGGACTTCCCTGGTGGTCCAGTGATTAAGGCTTTGCCTTCCAGTGCAGAGGGTGCTGAGATCCTACATGTCTAATGGCCAAAAAACCAAAACCTAAAACAGAAGCAATATTGTAACAAGTTCAAGAAAGACTGTAGAAATGGTCTGCATCAAAAAAAAAAAAAAAATCTTTTTTAAAACAGTGGGAGCTTGCTTCTTCCCTCTGCTGTCCACCATGTGAGGACCCTGTGAGAAGACCTCAGTCTGCAAACCAGGAAGAGGGTCTGAACCAGAACCTGATCACATGGGCACCTTCATCTCTGACTTCTCAGCCCCAGAACTGTGAGATACATGTGTCTCAGTCACCCAGTGACTGTTGTAATACAGCAGCCCAAGCTAAGATACCCGAACGAGGGAAACTTCAAGTCCTGTGCAGACAGTGCCTCACCGGGCACCCCTTAGGAATAAGGATGAAGTGGCTGTGGCAGGTTCGGAGGAAAAGGGGTTGCTAAGATCCCATGCACCGCTGCTGCCTTCCTCCTGTCTGATTACACATCTTCTAGGAAAGCTCTCTTGATTTCTCTCCCTTTTCTCTCTGTCCCCTCTTTTTCTGCCTCCCTGCAGTTGTTCCCTGGGAAACTTCCCACTCTAAATTTTTACGTTCTCCTGTCGAGTTACGGCTTGGGGAACGGTGATGAGCTGGGCACAAAGTCACACATGAACAAGGCCGAGGGGTAGCAGGAGCCGTGGCCTCAGGGCCTGGCTGGCAAGAGGATTCCAGCGTTTTTCTTTTTTCCTTCTTGGATCCTAGGCTCCTATCTTTCTCTTTCTGGGAGGTTCGGTAATAACTAACGGAAGTGCTAATTGCCTCGCAGGCACTGGAGGGCGCCGGTTCCTCTATTTGCTAAGAGACAGCTGGTCCTCCAAAAAGATCGCCTGGGCTAGCGGGGTTCCACTCCGAAATTCCGCCAGGGCCCTCTTGGGCAGCAGCTGGGCCGATCCTCAGCCAGGCGACTGGCCTGCGTCCCTCGCCCGGCGTGGTCTCCCTGCCCCGCGTGGCCGCTGGGATCCTTTGCCGGCGGCACTATCCCGCGTCGCACATGCACATACCGCGCTTCCTCCGCGGGTGTCGCTGTGGTCAGGAAAGAAATGTTGCAGGAGACGAGAAGGCTGTGCGCTGCCCGGCTTGATAGGGTGTTGTGGAGGGGGACACTAAAACGAGAGGTAAGTTACCGCCATTCCAAAAGGGACTGAAATGTTCCTCAGTATGAAAACTTGTTCCCGTTAGCGGCTGCGCCTCCTGCAGAGGGGCTTTTTTGATTTTTTTTTTTTGCAAAGCAGGGCTGAGACTTGTCTCCAACTCTTCGCTGACTGGTGAAGTTAGTCCTGGGGCCCCTTCTCCCTGGAGCTGAATCAGGGGGATGGTTCTCAAAAGGCAGCACGACCTGTTGAGGATATTTCAGTGCACTCCTGTCCTGTACCCTGGAGTTTTTTGTTTGGAACTAATGGGATGCTGCCCAGGAATCTGCACCTTTTTACAGGCATCTCTGGTGTCACAATTAGTGCAGTACCTACTTGGAAATAACGATAGTTAAGAGAATCAGATTAAATCAATTTTCTGGAGACTTGCCAGCAATCTGGGTACTGTTTCAAACAGATGTTATACCAGGTAATAAGAAAATTGCAGAAGTAATTTTACTTCCAAAGGGCAGAAAGTGGCCGTTTTCACACAGATGTGGCTGTATTTTGGATCTGATTTCTACCAAAGGCCTGTGATCTGCTAAACCCTTATTTACATAGTTCTAATTGTTCTCCCACAGCTTGATGGGAGACTCTCCATTTCTACCCACTGGTAAACAGAGGCTCTGAGGTTAAGAACGTGCCCAGAGTTGGCTCTGCCTTCCATGGAGTATGGACTCCACCCCAGGTCTGTCTGGTCCCCAAAGCTTTGTCATCATCTGTGCAGTTTATACAAGTGAATAAGGGAAATGTGGGTACTTGGTCTGTCAGTCTGACCCTTAATATGATGATATGCAAGTTCTGCAGACTGCAGGTCGGAATTAGGTGCAGAAAATGTGTGGGAGATTTAACTTGGAGACCTTTGCAAATACAGCATGGGTTTCGGGTCCAGATTTGGTCAAACATTGGTCATTGCTGTCTACTAATGAGCTCTCGGTTCTTCGTCCAGTGCACAAAAGCAGATTCATGGTGACTTTGATAGAGCAAGCCCCCTTCAGTGGTCACTTGTATTTAGTCCAACCACCTGTATATAGAGCTTCCTGCCTCAGTGCACCCCTACAGTCTGTTCTCAATACGGCAGCCAAAGTAGGCCTTTTAAAATAACCAGATGGTGTCACAAACCTTCCAATAGATTAGAATAAAACCCAAAGCCCAAACTGTGGCCCTTGAAGCTCCAGTGGCTGTGACCCAGGGTACCTCTCCCTCCTCGTCTTGCAACAGCCCCCCAACACACACACACACACAGCCCGCTTAGCTATCTCTCTTCTCGTTCCCAGCTTAGGGCCTCGCTCATTAGCATGAGGACAACAACTTTGCCCTGTTAACTGTTATATCTTCAGTGCTGGCAATTGACAAATAACTGAATGAATTTATGTTAGTGAATTGTGGTTTTTCAATTCTCAGACATTGTTTCATTAGGCAAGTTAGAGTGGGAGATAGCTGTGGGAAAACAGCTCGGTGATGTTGTATTTCGCTCCTCCACATCACTAGGTTTTGAGGTTCTCCCTTCTTGGCTCTAGGGACATACAAAGAGCACAGTTTCTAAAAGGAAAGTGCATACCCATTGAGGAAAGGAATGCAGATCCCCTCTACCACTGTTCATATCCATCTGTGAAGATCCATCTTGAATCAGCCTAGGATCCCCAACCTGCCAGGGAAGAGTTTTCACTGGTTTCTTAGAGTGGAAACTCAGAAGATGGACATCAGAGCCCACTGGAGAGGGAAGTGTCTCACAAAAGTGAGTCCCAAAGCAGAAATTAAGGTGCTTTCCCATCCAGCAAACAGCAACAAAAGTAACTCTTTCTCCTGTCAGCTGGGTTAAGGATTTGGCAAGGAAAGGATAAGGTTTTGGGGTGAGGTGGAACAGGGAGAAAGGTTGATGTTTTCATTGTGGTTTGCTTTGGTTTTGAAAGAGGTTGCTTGCCAAAGATGCGCAGGTGGTTGTCTCGACATCTTGGGTAACTGGGGACTCTGAAGCAGGGCCAGAGTTGCCTGGAGTCTGAATTGAAGTGACTCCCACTGGCTCTGCTGCGCCTCATGGGCCCTCGATCCAACAAGCCGCTCTTCCCTTCACGGTCACCACGTGCCTCTCAGAGTCTGTGGATCTGGCGTTTCACTCAGTGGCTGCGTCTGTACAGACTGCCTCTGTACAAAGTTATGCTTTTTATCTGTTGAAACATATAAAAGCAGCTGAATTTAGTTCTCATTAGAGAATACGTTTTCCGTTGTCCTTAGAGCTCCTTTCTATCCTTAAAAAAGCCTCAGCTGAACTTTTTCTGTCACAGAGGCAGGTTCATGGTCAGCCTGTAAAGCTGCAGATTCAGTTATGTCTTTGGCCTCTTGCAATGTCCTGGGCATGACCAGGAATGTGTTCATGTGTCACTGTTCTGGTAAAATTGGAGAAAATAAGCTATATTAACTGTGAACGTGAAAAGTGGAAGTGTTAGTGGCTCAGTTGTGTCCAACTCTCTGTGACCCCAAGGACTGTAGCCCACCGGGCTCCTTTGTCCATGGAATTCGTCAGTCAAGAATGCTGGAGTGGGTTGCCATTCCCTTCTCTAGGGGATCTTCCCGACCCAGGGATTGAACCTGGGTCTCCTGCATTGCAGGCAGATTCTTTAGCATCTGAGCCACCAGGGAAGAAATCCATCAAAAACACTTTCTCCACTTCAGCTTGCCCTCTATTGACTTCTTGCACCTGGTGGCGTTAGAGGTGGCAACCATCATTTTGGGATCCAACAAAGGGAGAGTTGAATTGCAGATACATGGGATTCCAATTTTTTCCTGTACAAATAAGTCATGCTAAGTTACGTTGATTGTCCAGTGTGGCTTTTATGAATATCCCTATGGTCTAGCATGCTTTTTCACCTGACACTGTAAAACAGAAGGGCCTAAAACCAAAAGCTGTAAAGGAGGAAAATCAGGTTTGAAATGTACAAACCCAGAAGCTAGTCTGTGTACAATTTGAACAATCATCAGATCTTTAATACTGTAAGTAGAAGATTTAGGAGGAGTCGCAGGTGGTGCAGTGGTAAAGAATCTGCCTGCCAATGCAGGGGACACAGGAGACTTGGGTTCGATCCCTGGATCAGGAAGATCTCCTGGAGGAGGAAATGGCAACCCACTGCAGGATTCTTGCCTGGAGAATCCCATGGACAGAGGAGCCTGGTGGGCTACCGTCCACGGGGTTGCAAGGAGTCAGATACGACTGAGTGACGGAGCACGAGAGAATTTAGTTCTTATTGCTTCTGGGCCAGAGTGGAGGTTTCATCCCATCAGAGAAGAATTAAAAATCATAATGGGCCACCACAACAGGGACATCTATGATAGACAGATGTCTATGATATCTATGTCTATTTCTATGATATAGATGTCTATGACATCTATGATAGATAACTTACTTCAGCTTATAGTATTTAAAGTAATTATTACCTTAAACGGAGAAGGCAATGGCACCCCACTCCAGTGTTCTTGCCTGGAGAATCCCAGGGACAGGGGAGCCTGGTGGGCTGCTGTCTATGGGGTAGCACAGAGTCGGACACGACTGAAGTGACTTAGTAGCAGCAGCAGCAGGATTACCTTAAAATCTCGAATTACTCCTGAGACAAAAACTTAATAGAAGTTTCCCTAAATTTGACAATAATCCTGAACATATGGCATTACTGATAGCAAGTTGCTTTCTTCTATTTGATACTACAAGAATCATTTTTATGTAAAAAGTGCACCACCAAAAATAGAGGAAAAAATGTCAACTAATATATTTATTATTTATTATATATAAATAT
>SJYQ01095265.1:16134-56436 GCA_006410935.1 Redunca redunca
TTTTTTTTTTTGGGGGGGGGGGCGGCGCTGTTGAGTTGTATGAGTTACTCATATATTTTGACTATTAATCTCTTATTAGATATATAATTTCCAAGTATTTTCTCCCACATGGTAGGTTGCCTTTTCATTTTGTTGTGCAGAGCTTTTTAGTTTGTAGTACTCTCAGTTGTTTGTTTTTTGCTTCTTTTACCATTGCTTTTGGTGTCTGTCAGCTTTTAAAAATTAGAAATAGGATGGGAAATGAAATCACAACCAAAGCCATCGCTTGTGTCCCTCTCCTACCTACCAGTTAGGATGCTGCTGCCCGGGATGGGCAAAAACAGAAGGAACACCTCCTGCAGGAATCTTTCTAAATAAGCCTGTGAGGATGTGCCGCTGCTGTATGCTCCACTCGCCACCCATCGAAAGGGAGGGAAGAAAATCAAAACGGGCGAGACTGGAGAGAGAAGGAAGATGTACAGAAATTCAAGCCAAACAGGTGAAAGTGGGAAGGAGAAAGATGAAGACCCAGTAATAGCTGCTAACTAGAAAGAGATACATAAAGCAAAATATTAGGAGAATGTAGAGTAAAGCAGACTAAACATTTCACAAGTTTTTTTCCCCAGCTCTTTGCCAGGCCTTTCCCAGATGGTAACTGAACCATTTGTTTAAATTAAGTCTTGCTTAAATTATAAGGAGCTAAGCTAATTTCCAGTGTCAAGAATTCTTGGAACAGAGCCATGAGAGGTGGAAGAACATACAGTGCTGTCGGGTGGGGACATGGCTACACGTGTGCCAGCTGAGGACCTCCAGGATCCTCCTGGGATTCACCCCTGTTTAAAATGATAGTCACCCTCCCAAAGCCCGCACTTTATCCCAGTGGTAGTGCTGAAGCCCAGGCCCCATGAAATGTGCAGCATCTTTAGTGGGAAACTTCTTTTTAAAAATTCCCTGAAATGAATATATTAGAGGAAAAGTGAATAGTAGGGTGGTAGCCCGCTGGGTGGTTTCTCCCCCCACTTCCTTTTGATTATAGTTCTTGGAATCAGAAGATAATTTTTCAAACAAATAAGAAACTTACAGGATTCAAAAAAGATAAAGTTGACTTTCTTATAGTTAGGGGTCTGAAATGGTTATGTATAACAGTAAGAATTCCTTGACATTACAGACTAGAGTCCTACATGTTTACATTGATGGCAGCAGGTCTAAGATGCACTATCAAAGAAGAGGAAGGAAAGCAGGCTTGAAAAGGGCAGAGATCATAGGGTCTTGTCTGAGCATCCATAAAAGAGAAGCGCCTGCCAGATAAGCACAAATTGTCCACTTCCTCCTCGCAAAACTCCCAGCTCCTTTGCCCCCTGAAAAGGCTCCTGGGACTCTCCACGTCCTCCCCCAGCATCTCCAGCTAAGCCAAGTTCTCCGTCAATTGCTTTCCTTCACAACCCTCTGCCCCAGCTAGGTCTTTCTGAAACACTTAGAGGCTGCAGCCAAGCTAGTTTTCTTTTTAACTTTCCATTTTTACCAAGTGGTAAATTAGGAGCTGGGAACAGTCCCAACTTAACTTTCCTAATACTGTCACTAAGTGGCCACGGGTAATTGCTTGAAAGCTGCGGCCGCCAGATGACAGAACAGAACAACTCGTAGTGGCCGGCGAGCCTCAAAAGGGTCAGCCGTTCAGTGCCACTCCACGGCCAATTACTTGCATGCCTTACTGAACCTGAGATGGGGAAAAACCAAGCCTCTTGGACCTGGGAAATTTGGACCAGAACTACCTGAACAGCTTCTCTGCCGGCTTTTCTAGGCTAAAGGGATGATAATTTTAATTGTTGAATGCTAATGATGATGATGTCTAACAGAAAATTACTTGCCCATGTACACATCAAATTGGATCGGTTACTGGAGACTATTCGCCTGATGCCAATGACATTGAGAGTATCTCAGTGCCATAGGTGTGAGCATTTCCACTCTTTCAGTTCCTGCAGGGCATATAAAGGCAGTGAGGCGTGTTGAAGGGGAGTTGAACCCAGTTCCAGGCCTGCTTCAGTAGCCTCCCAGCAAACAGTCTTAAGCTACTCCCTCCCTGGGATCCTCAATCCACCTGCCAGTGAAAGGAGGAAGACGCACCTGCTGTATTTACTCGAAAGGGTAGTTAGAGATTGTGATTAATGCTGTGAAAGGATTTTGAAATTTCCTGTACAAATGTAAATAGAGCATATTATACAAATGAATGATTCCCTCCCCCAGCACCTCTCATTACTTGGGTCTCTGTCCCCAGACCCCACGGAAGCTGCCATCTGTAGTCTCCCCACGGGCATTTCAGCTCATCCTGAGCCCTGGTGGTGAATGCCTTAGGTTTTGTCATTGAGGAGATTCTTTCACATAAGTAAAACGCAAATTTGCAAAGTCTTTTAAGACTGAAAGAACGTCAGGAGTCTTCTATTTGTCACAAGATTGACCTGATCCTTAACCAGCTCATACAAAGGCACTGTGATTGACAAGCATGTGGTAATAACAGGAGTGATGGAAGTGACGCTCAGAAAAGCTCAGCCAGCCTGTAAAGTTTTCATCAGTTCTCTCAGCTTTCAATCTGCAATGCTAATGAAGTAAATTGCAGAGGAGTGCACTGACCTGATGAAATATTGTCATTTCCTACCCTGTGGATAGATTTTTCCTGGGCTACTTACTTCTTCCTATTAGGTTGTTATCAAGCCCAGTTGTAGTTTTCTGTTACATTCTATCTTAATTTGCTTGGTTGGTCTTAAGCTTTCCTAGCAAAAGGGCATCTTTCCCCACCTAGAATTGTATTTTCAATATTGCAAAAAGTATTCCTTTTTGAGATCAATAAAAAAGTAATTGCCAACAGTAGGAAAACAGACCTCAGATGGGGGAAACTGAGGAATTAGTGAACAAAAAAACCTTGTTTTTGCATTTGTTTTTTCCAATTATAAAAGTAATCCATGCTTATTGTAAAAAAATTGTACAAAGTATACAGAAAAGTCAAAAGAGATAGGAAAACACAGGCACTTTCCTTCCAGTATTTTTTTCCCCAGGGCATTTTCTGTCACTCACATCATTTGTTTGGTCAATTTTTATGGCACCTATAATGCCAGGCCACCATGCTGGGGCAGGCACCTTCTTGGAACAGGATAGTGAAGTCGCTCAGTTGTGTCCGACTCTTTGTGACCCCATGGACTGTAGCCTACGAGGCTCTTCCATCCGTGGGTTTTTCCAGGCAAGAATACTGGAGTGGGGTGCCATTTCCTTCTCTAGGCTATCTTCCTGACACAGGAATTGAACCCAGGTCTCCCACATTGTAGGCAGACATTTTACCATCTGAGCCACCAGGGAAGATATAGTCTTACTCAATTTTATATCTGCTTGCTTCACTTGTCATAAAACTCCTCCAAGATATGTTTTCTTTACCCATCTTGTCTGTAAAATTGTGTTCAGTTGTCTTCTGATGTGGATTGTTAACTAACAATCATGTTATTCTCTAAGTCACATGAGAATCACTGTCCATTTGCTACTTAACAATAAAACTACAGTCATCCTTATGTAGCTCATCAGTGGTGGAAGACACCCATGAATTCTGCTGATTACCATTGCCTTCACCTATCAGATTTTAAAAAGAAGCAGGTATCCCTTGATTCTGTCATAAACTTGGGAATAGACTTTGGGGCTTGTCCTTTAAAGCTATGAGTCCAGGAAAATGTTAGCAGGCCCAGCTGGTTCATCTCTTTTTATGGTTGAGAGAGAGAGAGAATGAATGAATGTCATCATTTTTATCCTTGTTCACATGGATTGGAATTGTTTCAACATCCACTCAGCACCAAAAGTCTCTGAGGTTTTGAGGGATCAGCTTTCCTACTAGAACATCCCTACAGATGGGGACTCAGAGGAGAGAATGAAAGAGAAGTATTTTTCCTCTCAATTATTTAAATTTAAGAATAGTGGTACAGATCAAACTGCAGCATCGATAGAAATGTCTCTCCCACGATGTAGCAAGTACCCCCAGCCTCAGTCAAAAGTCAGTCAACTTCCCACTGACTTATGTGGCCTCCCCAGCCACAGAGGGGATTTCCCTGTTTTTCTTTGTGCCCAGGCTTCTCTCCAACCCTTAGTGAAATGGTCTAAGCATTTGTATACAATCAAGCTCTGAATACCTACTATGTTCCCAGTGGGGAAGTCTCAAAAGGAAGGAAGTAGGAGGCATATAAAGACTTTGTGATTCATCCTGGGAAATTTCAAAAAGTTTCTCACTTTTCAGCAATATTTTCTAAGTTTTTCTCTCTCTTTAAGCACAAAGGGACATTTGCAGATCGGTTTTTCAAAAATGAGTTAGATATTTTCTATAACAGAAGTCAGTGAATGCATTTAAGTGTTGAGATTAAAATTTCCCATGTTTAGATGATTCCTGCTAAATTTTTTGAGAGGTTTATTGGCTTCTGTCACTCATTTTAGTTCAGGGTGGTGATTTTTAAATGCTCATAAGGCAAAGGTCTTTTTCCCTGAGAAGCAGTCATTAGAAATTAAGCGTGGCTCTATGGGTATACATGCATAAACACATACACACACAAGTACATGCCAAAGAAAAACCAAGCTGGACAGTAGTTGAAGAGGGAAAAACAGATTTTATTCAGGGCTATTGCAAGAGGAGGAAAGAGACCTCAGTATAGAACCAAAGCTCAATTCAAATATAGTGTGGGCAAGTGGAGATTTATAGCCAAGGAGCAGGATGAGAGTCAGTGGATGGAAATTACTAAGAGAGAATATCAGGGGAATGGGGATTTTTGGTCAGACAAGATTCTTGCTAAAGACAGGCCAGGAGGATCAGATGTCACTTGGGAGATGGTGGGAGCTGAGGAACCTGCTCAGATATGGAGGAGGAAAGACTCACTGAACTGACTTCATTTTTCTTGGAATTAGATTTTATAAGGAAGTTTATAGATGAGCCTAGGAGATTCAGGAGCCTGACTAAAGTTTGGTCAAGCAAAAGCATCTTTGTTAATACACACACACACATATGTATCTATACACAAATACACACAGGTATATGTATGTATATATACTTATATATATTTTTTCTTTCTGATAAAATGTAGTGGATTCTTAAAATTTCAAATCTTTAGTAAGAATCTAGAGCAGCACTTCCCTTGTGTGAGTCCATGGACCATCTACCTAAGAATAACCTGGGAAGACTTTTTAAAAAATATAGATTCAGGGGTTGTAGTTGCCCCAGATAATCTGACTTAGTGGGACATGAGGATCTGTATTTTAAACACGCTCACCAGATCCTTTTCATGCCTAGTTGCATTTGATAACTGTCTGGTACAGTATATTTGATCTGTCTTTAAAAAAAAAAAAAACAAATCCGTACACAATACTTATTTTCTAATATGATAGTGTCCCATGGCTACCATGAGATTACTTTCATATTCCAGGTACAGGGGTTGGTGCTTCCCTGTGTTATCCTGAATCACACGCAAGTTTATAGAGAACTTTTTAGCTTCAGGAAAATGTTTCTTTTAAAAAATAGTAAACAGTTTTTATTAGCGTACACCTCACTTTCTTTACTTCATTTTCTTTCTTTTGATGAGGTCCATAAAGTTGAGTGGAATTAGACTAAAAAATTATCAAATACATAGCCTAGAAGTAACACTGAAAATGATAGAAAGGACATTGTTAAACACAGAAGACTGGAGTGGAATGCAGTTTTGATAGGGGAGCTAGTAGTCTATCTTTTCATGTAGAGTCTTAACAGATTCTTTTTGTGATGTTGATAGTATGCCCAGTAAATGCCTCAGTATACATGTTTTTCCTTGTTCATTTCATTAATGAAACAGTGTAACTAACTGATTTCTATTGTTAGAAGTCTTAGCATTTTTTACATCTAAGGTGGAGTAATTTGCAAATTGATTCATTCTTATATGTAAGCTGTGTTTCGGAAATCAGTCTCAGGCTGTGATCTTTACCTTTTTTGAAGATAAACTGATTTGCTCAAAGTTTGAACATAGAATTGGTAGTGGATATAGGATTAGAATCCTTAGTTGATTGTTCAGTCTTTTAATCACATGCAAACAACATGACTTAGGTCTGAGATATAGCTGCTGCCCACCATTCTTACTGTGATGTCAGTGCATTTAAGAATATATGGAAATAATTGCCATATACCAGTTTCCTGTGAACCACAATAATTCTTATGTAGAAATTATATTTAAAAGGTTTAGTAAGCCTTGGTTTTAAGTGTTTGATCTCACCTTTTGGGTTATAAAAGCATGGATTTTTGAGTTGGTGTGGTTTTAAAGGCTCTTTATATCTCCCTGCAGAGTCTCACTTGTTTTGAGAACATCTGCTATGAATGTGGGCTTCCCTTGTGGCTCAGCTGATAAAGAATCCACCTGCAATGCAGGAGTCCTGGGTTCAATCCCTGGGTTGGGAAGATCCCCTGGAGAAGGGAAAGGCCACCCACTCCAGTATTCTGGCCTAGAGAATTCCGTGGACTGAATAGTCCATGGGGTCACAAAGAGTCAGACACCAGTGGGCTACCCAGATGGTGCTAGTGTTAAAGAACTCATCTGCCAATTCAGGAAACGTACGAGACAGGTTTGATCCCCGTGTCAGGAAGATCCGCTGGAGAAGGCATGGCAATCCACTCCGGTATTCTTGCCTGGAGAATCCCATCGATAGAGGAGCCTTGCTGACTAGTTGTTGGGTCACAGGGTTGGACACAACGGAAGCACCTTAGCACACACACACTATGAGCGTAGCTCAAAGGGAGGCTGTCCAAGTGCACAGGTCCCAAGCAGTTTCTCCCCACTGAAACAGAAGCCTGGAATCTGTTTAACAACCAAAGTTTCAAAGTTTCAATAATGCCCCAGCTAAATCTGAAGCATGCGAAAAACGAAACAACATTCCTTTTATCTATCCAGACACTTAATGGTCACTGAATGATTTTCTGTTGATAGACATGAAATGCCTTTGGGACATTGACTCATCATTCACTCAATAAACATTTATTCAATATCTGTCATATACCAGCATCTGATCCAGGCAGTTGGGATACATCAGGGAATAGAGATCCCTTGTCACACAGATCTTTTTATTCTGTTAAACTTTCAAGCATGCTAGGCTGTTTGGATGTATCAATACAATATAGGTATTTTGTTGGTCTGTGATTTGCAAACTGGTAACCAGAGGTTCTGTTCAGCTCACAGATAATTTCTGAGGTTAGCTAAGTGAATTTTTTTTTAAGTTAGTTTGAGTACTTTAAAAGCTGTGTACCCTCCAAAAGACACATGCCTGCACCATTTCTTACTGTTCCCACTTCATCAGTTGCACTCACACCTTACCTGCCTGGCCCCAGAAGGCATTGGAGTTTGTGTGCCCCAGCTTTTAGCATGTCTGTGCTTGGCATTGGTACCTCCTATTCATCTAGAATTGTTCATCTAGAATAAACTCTCTTCTCTTACCTGAAAGAATTCGGATGCTTTGTATGTGTTCAGACCTCTATCTAAAAGGTCAGGCCTTTCATGGGAAGTCAGCTCATATGAGATTGTGAGTTCAAAATGGCAGTGGCTTACATGGCTAACAATAGCTGAGATGTTCCTAAAACTCACAGTGCCGCTCCATTCCCTTACATTGGAAAGTAAAGTTGGTCTTCTTTCTGTTGGCAAAATTATATATGGTGGTTACAGGGGAAATGAGTCTGCATCTGTTTTTTAGTAAGCTCTTATTCCTTACAACTGTCAGCTTATTGCACTATCTGGACTACTACCCTCATGGTGTCCTTTTCAAATGGAATGCTTCTCTCCATCCTCACCCTGTCATCCTCTCTATCTAGTCAGTCCAACTCATTCTTCCATGAGGGTTTCCATCTCCTCCTTAAAGCAATTTATTCTATTCCGATTCTTGTCAACTTCCCCTCCTGTGGACTCACAACACACTTAGAGTAGTTGATACACCCACTTATTTACTTGCTTAGCATTTATTAATTGACTACTCATCTCTGCTCCAGGCACTAGAGCTGATACCTTCTACTATAGTCTGAATGTTTGTGCCCCCCAAAATTCATTTGTTGAAATCCTAACCCTAAAGGTGGTGGTATTAGGAGGTGGGGCCTTTGGGAGGTGATTGGTTCATGGAAGTGGAGCTGTCATGATAGAAATTAGTGCTCTTATGAAAGAGTTCCCAGCTCTAGGGTCTGACAGACCCTGGGCGTACGGGGACAACCTACCTCCAGGTTTGGGTCATCAGTAAGGACTGTAGCAGAGTGTGCTCATCATTAAAGCTGAGAAAGTTGAGTGGTCTAACTAGTCACCATGTTTTGACTGCCCTGGCCCTCACACTATTCCTTTAGCATTAGTCTTGGAAATTTCCAAAATATGTCACCACGTCCAGGGAAGGCTGTCCCCTTGCTGATCCTCCTCTGAAGCACTCTTTTCATCATTGATTATTACCATCTGTCTTCATCACCTTACAGTGTCACAGCACTCACAGTGGGGTGGTCTTATAGCTCTCTGGAAGATAAACATCAGGGAGGTCTCAAGTGCACTTTGATCAAAGAAGCAGAATGTTCAGCCCTTGGTGATCACTTGATAAATACTGATTGAATACCTGGCTGTGGAAAATTATTTATTTCCATCTTACACTGGAGGTGGAAGAGGACTGGAGTGTAAGGACATAGATTTCTGTCTCCCAAAGCAGAGGAAGTTGTTCCACCTTAAGATGTCATTAAAGAAGTTGGGAGAAGTAGAGAGTTAACTGTTTCTTGGGACCTTCTTTAATCTTATGATCAAGAAAGTTTCACTTACTGGAGAACAAGATGGCAGAGGGATAGGTAGACGTGGAGTACATCTCACTCCATAGATATATCAAGAATTCACCTTCAGACACAGAAGTGCATGCAGAATACCAGCTGAGCATGGACAGGACTACCTGACCAGCAGAAAAGAGTATATAGACATTAAAATAAAGAACTGAATGTTATTACAAGAGATAAGGGAGGACACTACATAATGATCAAGGGATCAATCCAAGAAGAAGACAGCAATTGTAAACATCTGTGCACCCAACATAGCACCTTGTTACATAACACAAACACTAACAGACATAAAAGGAGAAATTGACAGTAACACAATAATAGTAGGAGACTTTAACACCCCACTCACACCAATGGACAGATCATCAAAACAGAAAATTATAAGGAAACACAAGTCTTAAATGATACATTAGATGAGATGGATCTCTTTGATATATTCAGGACATTCCATCCAAATGCAGAAGAATACACCTTCTTCTCAAATGCACATGGAACATTCTCCAGGATAGACCACATCTTGGGTCACAAATCAAACCTCAGTAAGTTTAAAAAAATTGAAATCATATCAAGCATCTTTTCTGACCACGAACAATGCTATGAGACTAGATATCAATTACAAGAAACAAACTATAAGAAACACAAACACATGGAGATTAAACAATATGTTTCTAAATAACCAACGGGTTACTGAAGAAATCAAAAGGGAATGAAAAAAAGTTTCCAGAAACAAATGACAATGAAAACACGACAACTCAAAACCCATGGGATGCAGCAAAAGCAGTTCTAAGAGGGAATTTTACAGCAATACAATCCTACCTCAAGAAACAAGAAAAACATAGAATAGACAACCTAACTTTATACCTAAAATAACTGGAAAAAGAACAACACCCCCCCCCAAATTAGCAGAAGGAAAGAAATCATAAATATCCAAACAGAAATAAATGAAAAAGAAATGAAACAACCAATAGTAAAAATGAATAAAACTAACAGTTGTTTCTCTGAGAAGATAAACAAAATTGACAAACCTTTAGCCAGACTCATCAAGAAAAAGAATCAAATCAACAAAATTAGAAATGAAAAAGGAGCAGTTACAACAGACAGTGCAGAAATACAAAGGATTATAAGAGACTGTTATGAACAACTATATGGCAATAAGATGGATAACCTGGAAGAAATGAGCAGATTCTTAGAAAAGTTCAATCTTTCAAAACTGAACCAGGAAGAAATAGAAATTATGAACAACCCAATTACAAGCACTGAAATTGAAGCTGTGATCAAAAATTTCCCAAAAAACAAAAGCCCAGGACCAGATGGCTTCACAGGAAAATTCTATCAAACATTTGGAGGAGAGCTAATGCCTATCCTTCTAAAACTCTTTCAGAAAATTGCAGAGGAAGGAACGCTTCCAAACTCATTCTACAAGGCCACCATCACCCTGATACCAAAACCAGACAAAGACAACACAAAAAAAGAAAACTACAGGCCAATATCACTGATGAACATAGATGCAAAAATCCTCAATAAAATTTTAGGAAACAGAATTCAGCAACACATTAGAAAGCTCATACACCATGATCAAGTTGGGTTTATTCCAGGGATGCAAGGATTCTTCAATATACACAAGTCAATCAATGTGATACACCACATTAACAAATTAAAAGATAAAATCCATATGATCTCAATAGATGCAGAAAAGCCTTTGACAGATTCAGCACCCATTTATGATTAAAACTCTTCAAAAAATGGGCATAGAAGGAACCCTCCTCAACATAGTAAAGGCCATGTATGATAAACCTACTGCAAACATTATTCTCAATGGTGAAAAATTGAAAGCCTAAGATCAGGAACAAGACAAGGGTGTCCACTTTCACCACTGTTATTCAGCATAGTTTTGGAAGTCCTAGCTACGGCAATCAGAGAAGAAAAATAAAAGGAATCTAGATTGGAAAAGAAGTAAAGCTCTTATTGTTTGCAGATGACATAATATTGTGCCTAGAAAATCCTAAAGATAGTATCAGAAAATTACTAGAGCTAATCAGTGAATTTAGCAAAGTCGCAGGATGTAAAATCAATACACAGATAACAGTTGCATTTCTATATACTAACAATGAAAAATCAGAAATTAAGGAATCAATCCCATTTACCATTGCAACAAAAAATAAATATCTAGGAATAAACTTACCTAAGGAGAAAAAAACTCCAAGAGTTGGTGATGGACGGGGGGGCCTAGTGTGCTGCAGTTCATGGGGTCACAAAGAGTCAGACACGACTGAGCGACTAAACTGAAGGAGAGAAAAGAACTGTACTCAGAAAATTATAAGACACTGAGGAAAGAAATAAAAAATGACATAAACAGATGGAGAGAGATTCCATGTTCCTGGCTAGAAAGAATCAATATTGTGAAAATGACTATACTACCAAATGCAATCTACAGATTCAATGTAATTCCTATCAAATTACCAATGGCATTTTTCACAGAACTGGAACAAAAAATTTCACAATTCATATGGAAACACAAAAGACTCCAGATAGCCAAAGCAGTCTTGAGAAAGAAGAATGGAGCTGTGGAGGAATCAACCTTCCTGACTTCAGATTATACTACAAAGGTACAGTCATCAAGACGGTGTGGCACTGGCACAAAAACAGAAATATAGACCAATGGAACAAGGTAGAAAGCCCAGAAATAAACCCATGCACCTATGGGTACCTTATTTTTGACAAAGGAGGCAAGAATATACAAAGGGGGCAAAGACAGCCTCTTCAATAAATGGTGCTGGGAAAAGTGGACAGCTACATGTAAAAGAATGAAATTAGAACACTTCCTAACACTATACACAAAGATAAACTCAGAATGGATTAAAGGCCTAAATGTAAGGCCTGAAACTATAAAACTCTTAGAGGAAAACATAAGCAGAGCACTTGATGACATAAATCAAAGCAAGATCCTCTATGACCCTCCTCCTAGAGTAATGGAAATAAAAACAAAAGTAAACAAGTGGGACCTGATTAAACTTAAAAGTTTTGCACAACGAGGAAACTATAAGCAAGGTGAAAAGACAACCCTCAGAATGGGAGAACATAATAGCAAATGAAACAACTGACAAAGGATTAACTTCCAAAATATACGAGCAGCTCATAGAACTCAATACCAGAAAAACAACCCAATCAAAAAGAGGGGAAAAGACCTAAACAGACATTTCTCCAAAGAAGACACACAGATGGCTAACAGACACATGAGAAGATGCTCCACATCACTCATTATTAGAGAACTGCAAATCAAACCTACAATGAGATATCATCTCATACCAGTCAGAATGGCCATCATCAGAAAGTCCACAAACAGTAAATGCTGGAGAGGGTGTGGAGAAAAGGGAACACCCCTGCACTGTTGGTGGGAATGTAAATGGATACAGCCACTATGAAAGACGGTATGGATTCCTTAAAAAACTAGGAATAAAACCACCAAATGACCCAGCAATCCTACTCCTAGGCATGTACCCTGAGGAAACCAAAATTGAAAAAGACACATGTATCCCATTGTTCACTACAGCACTGTTTACAATAGCTAGAACATGGAAGCAACCTAGATGTCCATCAGCAGATGAATGGATGAGGAAGCTGTGGTACAAAATATACAATGGGATATTACTCAGCCATAAAAAGGAACATATTTGAATCAGTTCTAATGAGGTGGATAAACCGAGAGCCTATTATACAGAGTGAAGTAAGTCAGAAAGAGAAGGATAAGTATTGTATACTAACAAGTATATACGGAATCTAGAAAAATGTTTCTGAAGAATTTATTTACAGGGCAGCAATGGAGAAACAGACATAGAGAAAAGGCTAATGGACGTGGGAAGAGAGGAGAGGGTGAGATGCATGTTGAGAGTAACATGAAAACTTATATTTCCATATGTAAAATAGATAGCCAATAGGAATTTGCTATTTGGCTCAGGAAACTCTAACAGGGGCTCTGTATCAACCTAGAGGGGTGGGATGGAGAGGGAGATGGGAGGGAGTTTCAAGGGGGAGGGGACATATGTATACCTGTGGCTGAATCATGTTGAGGTTTGACAGAAAACAACAAAATTCTGTAAAGCAATTATCCTTCAATTTAAAAATAAAAGTTTCAACTCTGGCTTGCTTCTTAGAAACTTTGACTCTCTTCTCTTCATTTTTCCTACATGAAGGACAAATGTTTAGCCTTTCAGGAATTTCCAGTCCTATTTAAGGACACACCAAAATATTTCTGACCCTGAACCTTTTAAATAGATTAAGTAACTCACATGCAATATACATGCACAGAGGCCCCTATATTTATGCTTATATATGTAGCACATCTCTATACAAACAGACACACATAAACACCTTTTATCTAGATAAAGCACGTTCTATTCATAGGAAAATGGTTGGGTCAGGCTTTCTGGGGTTTTTGTTTGTGCGCCGCAGGGTGCCTAATCACACTGCAGGGGCAGGCATCCAATGTCATGCCAGCCACCTACAGCAAGCCCGGGTGCCAGAGGCAGAGATGAGAGTGCTAATTACAGGGTGTCAAGAGACAAGGAGAGAAGGAATGGGGCAAAAAACCCCACAGAACAAAACTTTCCGTGAAGATGTAAAGTAAAGGAAGGGTGGGTTTCTCCTTTTTGTTTTGGGTAGGAATTCTATGCTTTTGAACTCTCTCCCTTGTTCTGTAATTTACAGCCAAGAGTTGGATTCATGGAAATAGCTGGATTTTTTGAACGTTGCCCACATATTCCTAATAAGCATTTTCCAATCTGCTCCTATCTGCATTTCAGTGCTGTTAATCCCTTCCTGTCCAAGCCGCTGATGATAGAATGCATATTCAAGAGTCTTCACCAAGATTCTTCAGTTTTGTGAAATTGGTTTTATTTAATCCAGCACTCTCTATCTTCCTAGGGGCAATTTATAGCTTTGTGTTTTTCATGCACATAACTTTTGTATTTAAGCCAAGCCCCCTCATCCTGGATAGTTATGTTGGTGGACAAGGCAGGTATTATTGCCTTATGAGGGGATTACTGGGATGTTACTAATATGTTACAATGACTGCCAGTAACTAAAGATTTGGATGGTTCCAGCCATATACTTGGCATTTTTCTGGAGCTGATGTTTTCCTTTATCCCCCTGCCTGTAGTTATCATCGTTTCCAAGTAAGCCTTTCACAACCCTATCTGAACATTAAAATCTTCTGGAAGAGTTGAAAACTACCCAGTGTCTGAGTCCCACTTTAGTGAAATCAGAACTTGTGGAGGGGACGACAAGGCACTGGTCTCTTCATGAGTTCTCCAGGGTTCAGGCAGTGTTGAGAACCACTGGTGAGGTCCTTGTCCTATGACCCCTGGGCTTAGGAGTACTTGTGAGGGGGCCGGCTTGGCCTGCCCTCTCTCCTCCCCACCCCCAGGTTGAACTCGATGCTACCCACTGCTTCAGTGGCCTCTGGATGATTCAACCATATCACCAGGGTTGGGACCAGGTTGGTAGGAGTGAGGCATCTGGAGCACAGATCCTTCGTACCTTTCTTGCCTCACCCTCATCCTGGGCCTGAGATCGTTTGCTCTTCACAGAAACTTGCATTTGATTGCCCTGGATATGAAACCATTGACGTATTTTCTCTCTTCTCCATCTAAGCCTCCCTGTCATCGCCCCCTTTTGGCAATCCTATTTAGCGAATACCACTTTAAGGAAACTAGTTGTCTTTCTAAACTGCCTTCAGAGCCAGCACCAAGCCATAATTAAACTATTTTCTTCCCTTTAGAGGTACAGTTGCTTTAAAAAAAAAAATTTTATCCTGAGTAATTTGCTTCCCCATTCCCTAATGCAAGTTCCTCCTTGAGTTTGAAAATTTCATCATGGAGTTCTAGAGGCTTTTTTTTTTTTTCACTTTGACATCCCAAATCATCTTCTAGGTGTGGAACTATTTACTTTTCATGATGATTATATTATATGATATCTTCCAGGTGACTATTACAGACCCCAGAAATCATAATAGGTGTCAGTTTTCTTAACCTTTTGATCCTTAGTTCCAGTTGCCTACTGCCTACACCTCCTCCACGCCTACTCAGATAAACCTGTCTGAAACTCTCCTCACTGGCTTTCCCTCTGAATTTCCTTCTAAACCTTTATGCTTCCCATCCTTATCCCTCTGGCTCACCCAACTTTCTCCCCCACTGAATCAGACCAGAATCCTGCCATCCTTTTGCTTACTCACCCCTCCAACCAGCCCAATTCTGAGACCTTCTGAATCTGCTCTCTGAGATGATCCTCGTCTCCATAATCAACCCCACCTTTTTGTGACTCCCCCTATGTCCTCCCATGTCTCTCTATCTTTGCAAATGTTGCCTCTCTGCCAGATGACTTCTGATTCTTGTCAGAGCATTGCATGGTCTTCCTGACCTAGCTATTGTTCACCTCCCATGGGAAACCTCCTTTAACCTTCCAGAGAGTGAGCTCCCAATTCTGAGTTCCTGTGTCCCCTGGTGAGGGCCTCCACCATAGCTTTGGGCCTGATCACTGTAATCATCTGTGGCTATGACTCCCTTCCAAGAAGCGCCGAATTCCTTGATACCACTTCCTATCGATCTCTATAGCCTCAGTTTTTAACCCAGTTAAGGATAGCTGACAGCTATAGAAAGTGTAACCAGGTGTTTAAGTGTGAGAAAGTACCATAGTGTGGGGGTCATGAGTATGGACTCTGGAGCTAATTTACCTGAAATCAAATACTTCAGTACTATTTGCTGGTTGTGTGAATCCAGGCAAGTTACTTGAACCTCTGCCACAGTTTTCTGTCTGTGAGTTGATAGAGTAAGACCTACCTCATGGGACTATTGTGAAGAGTAAGTGAATTGGGACTTCCCTCGTGGTCTAGTGGTTAGGACTTGGCCTTCCGATGCAGTGGGTGTGAGTTTGGTCGCTGGTCGGTGAGCTGAGATCCCACATGTCTTGGGGCCAAAAAAACCAAGACATAAAATAGAGGCGATATTGTAAGATTCAATAAAGATTTTTAAAGAGTAAGTGAACTGATAACTTTAAGGCAATTCCCAAACTAACATTCTAAAATTCTATGAAAACACTCCCTCTTCCCTCCCCTCTAAGCAAGTGTGTAAATGAGTTCAGAGATCATCTGTAATTTTAAAATCACCTGTGGCACCTAACCCAGTGTAGTGGTTAAAACCAACTGTTTCATAGGATGTTTGTAAGGATGAGTGAATGAACACATGTATAGGACTTAGGTCCTGATATATAGGAAGTACTTATTTAATAAGTGTTAGTCATTTTTATCGGAGAAGGCAGTGGCACCCCACTCCAGTACTCTTGCCTGGAAAATCCCATGGATGAAGGAGCCTGGTGGGCTGCAGTCCATGGGGTTGCTAAGAATCGCACATGACTGAGCGACTTCACTTTCACTTTTCACTTTCATGCATTGGAAAAGGACATGGCAACCAACTCCAGTGTTCTTGCCTGGAGAATCCCAGGGACGGGGGAGCCTGGTGGGCTGCTGTCTCTGGGGTCGCACAGAGTCGGACACGACTGAAGCGACTTAGCAGCAGCAGTCATTTTTATTATCATTAGTGCCATCCCCTCCAAATTCCTTCAATAGTTCTCCAATTTTAACGTAATTAAGTTCAAAATCTGTTCCCCAAGACTATGACAGATGTACCTGAATCTCATTTATGACCAACATTAGTACCTTTGCGAATGCTATTCAGGTATATGACCCTATACTCTTTGCAGTCTTACTCTCTTTTTCATTTGTGAGAGTCTACCCATTCTTTAAGGCCATCTCAAATTTTAATTTCTTAAATATATTTTGGATTTTCTAACTACAAATGAACTTTCTTCTTCTGAATGCTGTATGAATTTTGTTGATATTAAAAAAAATAAATTTTACTACTGCTATTGCTACTGGCATTTATTGAACACTTACTATGTGCCAAGATGCTGATAAGCATGAAAGTTATTTAACTGTAGCAAGAAGAAGGTTTAAGTGGCAAAGGATTCAGACAGGGTCAGCAAGGGGGCAGGATATGGCTGTGGTTATGTCTCTACCTGTGTCTAGGATATTATTTTCCTAGATAGCAGAGTGGACCATTTTTGTCTTCACAGGATTGTGCCTTTCCTCATTTTAGTAATACTTCTAGTGTGGAAATAATAAAATATTTTAATCTTTTTTTCAATTTCAAATTTTTTTCAGATTTAATAATTTGAAATCTAATTAAAAACCCGTGTGTATGTGTGTGTGTTAGTCACTCAGTTGTGTCTGACTCTTTGTAACACTATGGACTGTAGCTTGCCAAGCTTCTCTGTCCATGGAATTCTCTAGGCAAGAATACTAGAGTGGGTTGCCATTCCTTTCTCTAGGAGATCTTCCCAACCAAGGGATGGAACCCAGGTCTCCTGATTGCAAGCAGATTCTTTACTGTCTGAGCCACCAGAGAAGCCCATAAAACTCATATATAAATTTTACTGAATCTTAGCATTAGAGAGAGCATGATACACTTTTTCTTTGATTGAGACATGTTCTCTGTCAACAGGAAGGGCACTGTCAATGCTTTCCAAAACACAAAAGTACAAAACAAGGACTCTTCTTGATGTCAGAAATCAGCCATTAGTATATCTATTTGCATTTGTTCTTATTACACTGTTGGTCTGTGCAAAACATGTTGTCCCTTCCTGGGATGAATCGTCCTTATTTATACACTCAAAGCATAATAATGAGCTGGGTGGTTATTGATTGCCAATAGTGGAGCAGTTTGGAAATCAGAGCATCTCCAAAGGATGTGTAGATTGCCCAAGGAATTTGGCTGCCCCCACTGCTAAAATGGAGAATACCTTCTCCCTGGAATCATTTTGAATGCTTTTAAGCCTGTGGGGAATGTTCAGCATGTGGACACCTGGGTATATTTATAGACCTTTTCTGGATTGGCTGGTGTGCCGAATGCCCACTTTAGCTGCTAGCCTTACTCTCTGCTCAGGAAGGCTGACCTGAATCAGCGAGTTTCTTGACCTTCTGGTTCTAGTCCTATTTGGCCAATGAGCAGCACCAGTGAGAGCATACGGGGAGGGAGGGGGGAAGCGATTCGGGGTATCATTTTCTGGCCGCCTTTCTGCACTGGTGCCTTTGTCACAGCTCCTGGGGGTGCGCAGTGTCCTTTCTGCATACCTCTCTGGCTGTAGATAACCTCTCCCTCCTCCTCGTGTGCTGAAGCCTAGGAATGCTAACAGCCCTAGGATCACTAGTCTTAGGGTCTCCTTTACCTTGATGACATCTTTGTGAATAGTCCCCCATCAGACTTCCCTAAAATCCCCCAATTTAGGTATGCCACCTCTTTTCTAGGTATTGACTGATAACCCACTGTTGCTGTGTCTACATCTCTAAAAGTAATTTAGCCTCTAAGGCCTATGAAACAACAGAAGGCATCAGGTATAGCAATGAAAGAAAGAAAGTGAAGTCGCTCGGTCATTTCCGACTCTTTGCAACTCCATGGACTGTATATAGCCCGCTAGGCTCCTCTGTCCATGGGATTTTCCAGGCAAGAATACTGGAGTTGCCATTTCCTTCTCCAGGTGTAGCAAGGACATCTTTCCAAATCTATGACAAGTTCTAATTTGAGGGTCTACAAAAGTTCTCAAGGAAGGACTCTGACTGAGGGAGAAATTTCTCATGTGGTCCCATTGTTACTTCCTAGAATTGGACCCAAAGCAAAAATACTGGTGAATTTTTGAGATCTGTCAATGCAAATTCATGTTTACTTGAGAGGCTACAAATTTATTACAGCAGGCTTGAGCAGAAAATATTTGTCTACAGTGGAAAACTGAAAGCCAACAGTGCATGATTAGAGAACGGAAAATGTCATTTTTTAAATTGAGGAAGATGGATGTAAAGTGGAAGATTCTGTTCTGGCCCTAATTATGTGGCTGGGTCTTCCTGGACTCTCAGTCTAATCGGCATCGATACAAAAATTACACAGCAATCTAGAAGCTTAAAAAAAAAAAAAAAGAAAAATGGCAGTAATTAAATGACAAAAACTATATTCAAATAAAATTAAGGGTTTGACTTAAAGCTATAGGGGGCATCTCCTTTTGTTTCTTCCTATGTAGCATTTAAAGGAAAAGGAAACGAAAAGAGCTTTCTGGAAGGGCTCCTCAGGACTTACTTGTAGCCCCAGCCTCAGGAGTTTGCTGGTCCAAAGTCCCCTCTGCATCCAGCTTGTCCATTGTATGATTTTGGGTTCTATTCTTGTGCTTCATGGAAAAGCCCTGGAGAAGGGGCCCAAGAATCAAGAGAAGAAACTCAGTTTAGTTGTTAGGTTTATCCATCTTGGCATTCAGTCACTCAGTCGTGTCTGACTCTCTGTGCCCCCATGGACTGTAGCCTGCCAGGCTTCTCTGTCCATGGGATTCCCCAGGAAAGAATCCTGGGGTTGCCATTTCCTCCTCCAGGGGATCTTCCAAACTCAGGGATCAAACCCAAGTCTCTTGTGTCTCCTGTATTGGCAGGCAGATTCTTTACCATTAGCACCACCTGGGAAGCCCTTTATTCACCATATCAAGAGGTTAAAGGTTTATTCTTTAAGTGGAAGAATTATTTAATGGAATGAAATAATTTAATGATTTAAATGGAAGTTTTTATAGTAATGATTTTTAAAAAGAGAAATATTTTAGATACACAAAAAGCACCCATATCTATGCCCACCTATATTTAATAAACACAAATATCTTGCTATGTTGTTTCATTTTTGAAAGTAAAGCGTTTTGGATGCAGTTGAAGCTTCCACTGCAGTCTTCAGCCTCCCCATCTCTCCCACTGTCTCCAGAGGTGACCACAGTGTCAACATCAACATTTTCCTTCTGTTTTCATACTTTGACTACATAGGCATGGGTTTAGAAATAGTGTACATAGTCGTGCTATTTGTGTGCTTTTAAAATCTAAATAAATTGTGTTTCCTTATGTTTTCAAGAATTATCTTTATTGAGACAGGTACCTGTACATCATTCATTTTAAATGTTGTGGACTCTTTCATTATATGAGTATATACTGTGGTTTCTCTTTTTCCTATTGATAAATATTTAGAATGTTTGCCTTTCTACCATTACAGACAACGTTTGATGAGCATCCTTGTAAATAGTGTCTTATGTACATCTGCAAGACCTTCTCAAGGATATAGGCTTGGGGAAAAAATGTTGGGCTGTATGTCAAGTACACCATCACCCTCCCTGACCATTGCCATATCCTCTCCTGCGGGGCTGGACAATATGCGTGCTTAATGCAGGACCTGACAATTTTCATTTTCCCCTGCCCCATCTCATATTTTATATAATCAAACTTTTAAAATGTTACTATCATAGTGGTTTTATTTTCATTGTCCTGATACTAGTGAGGTTGAGTTTTCTCTCAGATGTTTGTTGGTACTTCAAGTAATCTCTTTTTAAATAATCCATTCCCTTCCTCTTGCCCCCACTTTTTTCCCCTGGATTTTTTTGTCTTTTCCAAACTAATTTGTATGGGGTTTTAATGTCTGAGTTGCATCCTTAGGCAGTTACTATGTATCAGATAACTGTCTTAGTGGAAAGTTTCAGATTCTGTACTCTAAGCAGCAAGCATCACCTTATACCTGTTGTAAATAACACATTATTCCAGGTTGACTCCAGGCTTTGTCAAGAGGAAGAAGCAGACCTGTCCTGATGAATATAATAGTAAATCTAGTGACAGCCCTTTGGGGATAAGGGCCTGAGTTATTGGAGAGAAAAGTTGGGAAGATTTAAGAGCAGGAAATTAGGAACCTATTGGAGAGTGGGTCAAAGCTCATATAGCCTGGAGAAACCTGGAAACTGGCAGAAGCAGAGTGGTTTCTACGGGAAGGTAAGTGGTAGGAGGTACTGTGGGCTCTGTGATAGGGAGGGTGCCTCCCTGGTAGGAGGACATCTCACGGCTATGGAACTCAGAGAAAGGGGGCATCCTAACTGCTGACTGGCAGCCCAGTTCACTGCATACCAACATGGGTGGGTGGCAAGGAGAGAAATCAACAGGAATTCAAGAAGAAAATCCTCGTAGGCAGCTGCCCTTCCCCACTATCGGAGCCCTGAAGGGCTTTACCATGATCAGCCAGCGAGGATGGCCGGGGCCAGGCTGCACTGCAGAGTGTGAAAACGCAGAAGGGGTAGGAGCTCCGATCTGTCACCAAATTGTGACTTGACTTCTGATAGTCATGGTTTATTTTATGCTGCCTCCAACTTCCAACCAGCAAACTACAAAATCACATGATTTTCATTTTACCTTCTTTGCTTTCCCTCCCTGTCCACGTTAATAGAGGTAGGATGAGTGGCAAAACGACCCTCAAGCAGGTGGCGGCAGGTAAAAGGAAATCCTGTGTGTGTGTCTGGCTGGCCACTGAACGAGGGATTGATGACTACTGCCCTGTCGTCCTCCCTGCGTGCATGGACCTGTGTGTTGTCACCTAGGAAGGCAGGGAAAGGCTGAAAAGTTATTAAATGCTAAATTCCCCTATCTCTTGGTTTCTAGCTATGTCAGGGCCAAAGAGATAAAGCTGCTTGGTAAGCCTGTTTTCGCTTGGGTGGTGAACCAGTGTCTCATAAATCAACCAAGTGAGGGAACTGAATCAACCCCAGAGTCTAGGGCACAATTAGCTACCTTAGAGAAGGAATTCAGGGATACTCCTGTTCTGACTGCTTAAGTTCAGTGCAGCCTTTCCTTGTAAAGCCAGACATTAATCTTTGTGGTGGTTTTTGGTCTTCTTGCTAACACACATGAGGGTTGGTGGTCTCTTCTGAGTGTAGACTGCCTAGCAGTGAAATATATCGTGCACCAGACTTGGTAAGGCTTGCTGTGAACATGTAAATAAGGATGCTAGGACAGAAATAAGTAGACTAGTCCTGCAGTATTGATGAATTCTGGAGACTTACTTCCTTCAGTTCTGTTTCATTCAGCAAAGTCTCTGTTCTCCAACTTTCGCCTTCATGTCCATCAGAACCAACTCCACGTGTCCTTGAAGCAGATTTAGAAAACGAAGGCAGATTAGAAAATTCCAAGTTTTCTTTTTGGCAGCATCAAGTGGCTATTATCCCAGAGCCAAGCAATGTTGCCAGAGACTTTTTTTTTTTTTAAATCAACAGATGAGGGAGAATCAAACCGTCTAGTGTCATAGACTGCCAGGGAGTAAATTAGCATGCTGGGGGAAGTCTCCTGCCCCTTCCAACTAAGGAATAACAGACAAACAAAATCATGGGTTAACACGAAATTTCAAACAAAGCAAATGCCTCACTCACCCTTGACATTCATCTTTACAATTCTATTAAAAGGTTTTTCATAAGAGTAGATTATTGGGTTTCCAGAAATGAACTGACAGTCATCACTACGTAGTTTCTTTCTAAGGGTATCATTTGTGCAGTCTCTGGAGTTTCTCCTTTATTGCAACTTTAAGCAAAATTTTCTTTCACGAGGGCTGTGCTCCAAATTATCATGGGCTCTTAAATAATAGCAGTTGTAAGTTCTCTACAGCCACTTCTCCCACCTGTTTTGCTTTATTTTTTAATTTACTTTATTGAAGTGTAGTTGATTTATAGTGTGTCAGTTTCTGTTGCACACCAAATTGACTCAGTTATATATGTATACACATTCCTTTTCATATATTTCATTATGATTTATCAATATCCATATTATAAGGGACCCAACTTTCTCTTATGTTTCCAATTATGCTTCTTTTTTTTTTTAAACTATTTTATATTGGAGTATAACAGTTTAACAATATTGTGATAGTTTCAGGTGGACAGCAAAGGGACTCAGCCATACATATACATGTATCCATTCTCCCCCAAACTCTGCTCCCACCTAGGCTACCACTGTGCTATACAGTAGGTACTTCTTGGTTATCCACTTTAAATATGGCAGTGTGTACATGTCGATCCCAAACTCCATAACTATCCCTCCTCCCTATTCTCCCCCCATGGAGGCAATAAATTCATTCTGTGAGTCTGTTTTCTGAATCAGTTCATTTGTATAATTTCTTTTTAGATAGCGAATATAAGGGGTGTCATGTGAAATCTTCTCCTCTGACCAACTTCACTCAGAGGAAAAAAAAAAGATGTTTTAAAGTAAACTTTATCTAACATTTCCAAATCTGTTCCCAGTCATATCCTGATCACCTAGTTATCTGTGTACTTAGAAAATACTTCTCTTCAACAGAGCAGTTTTGCTGCTTTCTCTAGAACTGTATAGAGAAGCTTAGCGCCTTAGATAAAAAGGACCATCTCCTTTCTGTGTGGGAGAAGAATGCAGGCTGTCTGGTCAGCTGTGCATATGGAAAGGCTGCTTGCCCTGCTCAGTGGTTCTCCAGCCTAGTTACACGTTGAGTTACCGCAGGAACTCTGAAGAATGAATCATACTCCCGTCATACCATTCAATCAAGAGCACAAGGTGAAGTCTCTGGACTGGCAGCACCTGGGAACTTGTCAGAACTGTGGGTCCCAGTCCTGCTGAATCAGACACGCTCAACACGTGGGGCCCAGGATCTGTGACTTAAGCTCTCCCAGTGGTTCTGATCTCATTCAGGTTTGAGGGGAAATATCTTTGCAGTTCATATTTTTAAAATATAACTCTAGATGACCCCAATGTGCAGCCAGGGTTGAAAATTTTAGCTATTTCCTTCCAATTGTATTCATTGTGCTATGACATTTTGTATAAGGGACTTGAGCACCTCAGGTTTTCATATCCACAGGATCTCCCGTAGATACAGAGGGAAGTTGTATTTACTTCTGTTTGATTTCAGCTACACAAAAGCCAACTGCCTGTTTGGTTTCTGATCCTTTAGATCAGTCATAGCCAAGAGACTTCTTGTTTTATATGCCTCGGCTCTAAAAAGCTCAGTCTAAAATTTGTCTTATCTCCTGGACCTACCCCTTTGACAGAGATGAAAAATCATAGCAGAGTACCAAGAAGTATTGCAAGATCCTTGAAGGAATGCAAAAGCACAACATTGTTTATTAGGCACAGTAGTGTTAATTGTGACTTCTTTTTTTTATGTTGACAGTGTTCAAAATCTCAAGATCTTTTAGGGTGGTTTTGTTTGCAGTGACTCTGAATGACTTCCTGACTGCTATCCACCTAAAAAAATCTCAGACTCCATGTCATTGAACCTGAAGTTTGATTGATTGGAACTCTAAATAGGAAGCGTTGTCCATGAAAACATTTCCTCCTCTCAACTCGGGTTTCTCACCGTTTTCATCCTCTCCCTCCTCCTTTGCATCAACCCTCCCTACACTATGTTCTTCCTTTTAAACAAATGACTCTTAGGAAACCACAGTCCCCTTTCTGAAATGCTTAGGACCAGCTATGTTTTTTGAAGTTCATACTCTTCAATTTTAAAGTAGTGTGCATACTGTATATTAAGGTCTGAAGCAAATGGTGTAGATATTCAGACTAAAGAGATTAGGGACTATATATAACATCAGGATGGTCTTGTTGTTTAGTCGCTAAGTCGTGTTCGACTCTTTGGCAACCCCGTGGACTGTAGCCCACTGGGCTCCTCTATCCATGGGATTTCCCATGCAAGAACACTGGAGTGGGTTGCCATTTCCTTCTCCAGGGGATCTTCCCAACCCAGGGATTGAACCCTGTATTGGCAGGTGCATTCCTTACCACTGAGCCACCTGGGAAGCCCCTCAGGATGGTTCGGTTTAGGTTTTATGAATTGAAAACCAAGCAGGGCTTGGTTGTGGGCCTCCGGAGCTATTTGCCTTTCAGCATACTGAATGCAAGATTGTGGGCAGTATTCCATTGTTGATCCAGGAGGCAAACCAGCCCCAGCAGGACTGAAAAGCCCCAGGATCTTAAAACAAATTTAAAACATCTTGTTTATAATAAGTTTAGATGGTTGGCATTTAAGGACAGAACTTATGAATATGTAGCTTTGAATGTTAGTGCCTAGATCTGTAATTAAAGCAGCCAGGCTTAAACCGTATTTTTCAGTGAGATGACAGTCTGGAAAGATCACATTGCCCCTAAACAAATGATGCTGGGACAGTGGCGAACCATGTGGAAATGGAATGGAGCTGGAACCCCACTCTCTTCTTAACTGTTGGGTGGACCAAGAAGTTCAGTCAGGTTTTTCCATACAGTGTTACGGAAAAACGCAAACTTTTTGACCAACCCAGTGCAACTGATCCCAGATGGACTGAGCCATAAGCATTCAAAAAATAAGAGTGACTATTTTTACAGTGCCAGAGTGGAGAGGACTTTTCAAACATAATGAAAAATCCCCAAAGTTGTAAGAGGTAAGGGCTGTAATATTTGCATAAATATCAATGATTTCTTTAGGGCAAAATCATTATAAAAAAGCCAAAAGTGACCCCAAAAAGGATTTGTAACACGTGCTAGATACACGTGCCTAAGAAGTGTGTTTATAAATCGATAAGGCCATCAACCTAACTAAAAAATGAGCTCGTAAGCAAGCCCCAGACAAAAAGAATTACAAATGTCCTTGAAACATGACATGATTCTCCACCTCATATTCCATTAGATAAGACTGTGAAAAGCAGTCAGTTGTCAGACAGGCAAGGTTCATTCTGTTTGGTGACTTTGTTTTAGGACTACCCTGCAAATTCTACTCACAAATGCATGAAGATCCACCTACAAGAATTTTCAGAGCCACATTGTTTTGAATAGATTAAGTGTTGGAAGCAACCTAACTGTCCTTCAGTGGCAGATTGGTTAAATAAACGAAAATGCACCCCCAGGCCAGAGTATTCTGTGGATGTTAGAAGGAATGAAATAAATCTACACGTGCTGATGTGGAAAGGGGCCCACTGCGCCTGGATCAGTTGCAGAATAAAGTGTGGAGGGTGATTCTGTCCGTGTGAATGTTGGTGTAAGCACGGAATGTGTCTGGGATCATGCACAACATCCCTCATAGCAGGGTCATACCCCAGGGAAGGTGAACACAGAGGAGTGCTTAATACAGTCTTCTGAACTGTTTGACTTATCTACGATAAGCATGTATGAAATCGGTGATATGCTATTGAAAACTTTTAAAATCTGGGCACCCTTCTTGCAAATCAAAGACGGTCTGAAATCAGTCTTGGTTTGGTAAACTCACAGCTGGGCATAGAAGGAGGTGGGGTTGAGGGATTTAATACTGTCTTTTTGCAAAGATGCCTTATCATCCATTTACAAGATTGCTTTCTTATATAGACTTCTTACAGTAACTTTAGTTAGTGAGTTGGAGCTATTTGCAAAGGTGTCTCAGACTGAGAACAGTGACCTAACCCCAAAGGGACTTCACAGAGTTCTGATTTCTTGCCTGAGGAATGTTCTTCCTTTCACTCTCTACAGCACACTCTGTGTTCCACAGTGTGTCAGGACCAGAGGGAGGCTGTGGACAAAATTTTGTCTCCGTGTCCAGGAAGGCCTACACAAGCCGGCTCCTGGGTTGGGGGCTGTGCCCAAGTCGAGCCCTTGGTCTTCCCCACCCTGCACAGCTTCTTGGGGTACACAGGCTGTGGGGGTTCCTGTCAGGCCTACTTGCCTAAGCTCTCTTCAAGGAACTGTTACCAGTTGCCTACAAGGACATGATGAGGAAGTTTGAAGCCAAAATCAAGATTATGCAAGAGAGGAAAAATAGAGATGCCAGCTCTGAGGCCCTGCTAGCTTTTCCCTTGACGGTGTGGGAAGAACACAGGGCACCGAAGAGCACTCATAATGCCAGGTTGTCCTCCCGCAGCCCACCAGTGCTCCGGCGACAAACTGAGAACGTGCCTTATAGCACACCACGATTGGTTCCTTACCTGCCAGACCCTTGGCCCAGAGAGAGCAAGTGGGCTTGACACTGGGAGTGAAACCTGAGTGGAGACCCCTGTCCCACGAAGAGAGCAGCCCCTTTCCCTGTCCTAGCCGGTGAGATGTACGGTCCAAAGGCTCCTAAGTTTGGGGCTACACAGATTTTCTTGTCATCCTCTGTAATTTTACATCCTTTTTTGGTGTTGGGGAGCTACTAAAACCCATTTTAAGCTTTAGCATGGAAGTTGGGTTTCTATTAGTAGAAGCCAGTTGCACTCTTCACAAAATAATTGATGAATCAAGAGGGGTTCTACTGAAAAAATAAAAGCCATGATTTTTTTTTTAAATCACTGGGATTTGCGTCACTTGCTTCCTAGCAATCCATCTGATTTACTATGACGTCTTCATGACTCCGAATTTAGAATATTTATCTGGGAACTTTGCTTCAGTCTCTTAACAGGCTACCTCGTGACAAGGTACAGAGAAGTGGATGCTATCTGTTTTGGGTTTGCTCATGCAACAGTCATTTCTGAGATCCATACAAAGGAAAAACATAGCGATAAGATACGAAACCCTTAATTACTCTAATGTATGTATGAAGCTCTATCCTCACAGCACCTCCTTCCTCCCCAGCCTCTCTTAACTCCTCAGCGCGATCCACTAGCTGAAGCATCCAGCCCATCGCAGCTCACTTAAACGGCTGCAGGAAATTTGTTTTACAAGGCTGGTTTTAACTGAACTACCTGCTGTGCGGCACATTGCTACTGTTTGTGAAATGAATGATGGGAAAGGCAAGTCTGTGATTTCATTTGTTCAGACCGATTACTCACACGTTGCACACGGTATCATTTGCTTGTCACTTAATGACTGACCAGCCTGCCTGAATCATTAGTGCTGCAGCGCAGTGAAAGGAAGACCTCGGCATAATGAGGCACTGAAGGAAGTGGAGTGCTGTTTTACCTAAAAGAAATGGTGTGCAGAAATCCAGCACAGCTGCAGGTGTTCCGATGACAATGTGGGAAGCAGTTAGCTTCCAATTTAGCAGAAAATTAAGAGCGAAAAAACTGTTATTTGTGAGAGAAGATACTCATGGCAGGCAATCATCCTCGCTCTGCGTCCACAAGATGAGCTTTCAGCTGTCTTTGTCGTGACTTAAAACAATTGGTATCTTGGGCTGCATTCAACACCAGATTGGTGCTTATTATCTGCAGTTTATTCTTTCTTGGGATATTTTGTTTTTTTTCCCCCCCCTCTATTTTATGGTTAATTTGCTTGCTTGAATGTAAAGCCATTTAAGCTGAAAAATCTGGATTGTGGCTGATCATTGTGCCAGGGCTCTGAGCTGTATGATACAAGATAATTGGCAATTTTCAAATTCATAATCCATTTTGTTTCACTCGTTCCCCCCCCGGTCCCTTCTGCTAGCTTCTCTGCCCTGTTCTTCAGCATAATCTTTGAAACGGGTAACAGTGGGAAGGTGGGGGGACTAGATTCCTCCACTCAGGACCTGAGGCTCCTGAGACTCACCTTTGGGAAAATGAAAGACCAAAACTCCGTGATGCAAACCTGTCCACCTCTGGGAAAGCAGTCTCTCCAAAGCAGATAGATACTTCCCTGTGAAAAGACTGAATTCCATTTGGAACCACAGTGCCAAGTTCTCTTGGTAGGGTAATAAAAAGATTTTGGCTTCACGCCAGGGTCTGCTGTTTGAGGCAGACAAGAAAACCCCGACGTTCTATAAACCAACTGCCAGTCTCCCATTTGATGGTGGTCCAATGGCTAGATCTAACATAGCGTATTCTAGTCCTTTTATCCCTTGCTGTGTCAGCCAAGGAGATACTGTTAATAGACGAAGATGCCCAATCTCTTCACTGGTTAGGTAGCTCTAATATATAGTATATCATATGCGTGTTACCTTTTGCTATGTCAATCAAGGTGATGGTAGATAGAGCTGCCCAAATCTATGTCCATTGATAAGTCTAGCCCACAGGATTTCATCCCAGCAGTGGAAGCCCTTCGTGTTTCATTCTTTTCTCTTTTCCTGTCAGAGCAGTGTCATCAGAGTTGACTCATTTCAGTCAAGTTATTCCTGAGCAACAAAGTTCCCCCTAGGAGATTTCTTTAGAGCTGTGGTAGTATGTTCTGGTTCCCCCGTGACCTCAGGCCAGTGGACTCGCGTGTCTTAGCAGCAGTATTTGTAAGGGTGGTAACAGAGGTGTGTTCAACAGACAAGGGGTCTGTGAACAGTAGTCCTGCTGCTTCAGCTAAATAGAACACGGGGATTCTCTGTCGAAGGAGGGACTCTTCAATGATATATGTACTTTTTTTTATTCTTTGCAGTGGCCAGCCCTTCTTTACCTGAAAGCAGGGGAAGAGCACCCTTGCCACTTTTCTTCTCTTTATTAATTACAAGTCTTTTATTTTCCTGTTCTGTCACTCTGATGTTTCCTACTTGCTCACAGCACCAGTTAAAACTGTAAAACATTGTGTTTCCCCATTTTGTAATAATTTTCCACTTGAATCATAATGTTGTTTTTCAGGTACATTTGTGTGAACTAGCAGAAGGAAAATGCAAGAGAAAGAAATAGAGAGCCTGAACGTGGTGAGCAATCGTAGACCAAACAAGCATCGGAGTAGCAGCCAGAGGAGAAAAAACCACCAGAGAGGGGATAAAAAGCTTTCGGCCCTCAAATGCTGTTTGGTGTTTATCCTTCATTGCGCTGTCTTCAGGCTTTCGCCTTCCTCTCCAGCTCAGATATCACACTCCCTTTCACCATAGCTGTGTCTGTTATTTGAAGTGCTGGCAAGCCTACATTTCCAATTTCTACACTGCTTTCCGTGGTGGAACCTGGGTACTCAGGCACTCCGCACCCCGGGTGTGGGTTTTCACCTCGCTGCTTCCTCACACGGATCCTGTGCTGTCACAGCTGGCCCGAGCAAACACTCAGCCACGCTCTATTTCCATGTCCACTAATAGTCACTCAGTCTCCTGTTCTGCCAGTTTGGTGCATAATGTTTTCATTTTCTCTATATATATTTTCCAGTGGTCCTGTCAGCTTGCAGCATCTACTTCATTAAGCTTCTCCTCCCTCTGGTTGAACAGCCATCAGCAGTGAAGGAGCCTTTGTGAGGTCGAGGGGGGATTGATCTTGTTTTCTCCACACATTCGCGGACCTGCCAAAGCAGCAGGATTTACTGCCTGTCACCCAGCTTGCCTGGAGGATGCTCCTTGTCCCCATTTGTCACGCGACTTCCGTTGCTCACCAGGCGCTCGGGCTTGTAAACTGATTTCTGAAAATGTGAAAGGATTATCCTCGCTCATAAAATGCAAAATTTGCTTAACTGCCTGCCGCAGCATTTGTTTTTCAAGGGAGGCTGATTTGAATTACAAAGTAAGGTTGCTGTGGTGTGGCGAGAGAGTGGGGATGGCCACCGGCAGGCCGGCCCCTCCTTCGGGAAAGCCAGACAGTGAGGAGCTTCATGAAAAGCGCAGAGAGGAAGCTAGTGTGTTGCCTTACCTAGGATTCTACACTGCAAAGCAAAGCAGTGGATAAAGCATCTATTTCTTTTTCATTTAAGGATTCTTGGTCCTGTTTGGTCTTCCTAAAGGGCATGCAAACAGAACATTTGAAAAGAATTACACTCCAGTCGTTGTTTAACTTTTATTAAGTAATTACAGATTCTAAATAGAATCCACAGATCTGGACCAAGGATAGTATCTCCATATTCAGTAAGTCCAGCAACAACTTCCTAAATATGCATGTGAGAGCTTTCTTGTCTTTCATCAGTTACCAAATCCCACAGTGAATCTATTTTTATACTCAACCCAGACTTAAACCAACTCCCACAAACTGCATTGAGTGTGACATTTATAACAGACTCCAGATAGCAATGTATTTTTATAAAACCATCAGCAAGCCACCCCCCCGCCCCGGCCCCGCCAGCAACAAATTGTTCCCTTATTAAATCTGTATCTTCCAAAGAACACCCTTTAGGACTAGCAATAAAATAAAAGATCATGAACTGGGGGATCTTCCTTTTTATCACCCTTCCTTCAGGGCCAACTTAGAAAGGCTGACTCACCCTCTCTCCCTGAAGATCTCCTGGCAACAGTGATTGTGTCTTATTTAGAATCTATAAACCAAGGACCTGTGCTGGTGATTGATACATTGTAGGTGCTCAGTACATGGGTGTCTGAGTAAATGGATGAAGGGTATGGTGTGGGGGCCATTTATTTCTTCCTCATTTTCAATGGATACTCTCAATTCAGTTCACTCAAGGCAATCAGTAAAATCCTAAATTTATGAAAGGATAGGGTAGATCTTTCTGGTGAGAAGTGAACTTTTGTTGTGGGAGTATGAAAATATAAAGTTAAAAGATTGATACAAGGGGATATGAAAGAATGTTCAGGTGTACTCTTATGGATGAAATAAATGATAGATATAGAAATGGAAGTGGGAAACAGGGATGTTAAACAATTAGCTGAGCTAAATGTCCATCCATCGTCTTTAGAGGAGAGAGGAGAAAAACTGATTTTAGCATCTGAAAATGAGGCATTTCAGGATCAGGCTTCCCTTTTCATTTCAGGATCCCCTACTGAGTCAAGGGATGTTTCTATTTCTCTTTTATTTCTTGTCTCCACTCATTAGGTAAGCTATTCCCCTAGGCTGCTACATTCCTCTTCGCAAAGGGAAATAAGGCAGGACAACAGAAAATCTGCCCTGTCACCAGAGAAATTAAACAGTGTCCATCAGGAAAAGGAGCTGGGAATATAGAAACACCGAGAGAACTAGTCTAGGTAATATGATTCAGAGCCTCCTCGGAGCCCCATTTTGACGATGTTTGACCATTAGCTATTCTTTTTCTCTAGCTTCCACAATATGAAACTCCTTTTGTCCCAACCTCTTCACTGGTCTCATTTTTTCAAAACCAGTCTTTTTTTTTTTTTTTAATTATTGGACTATAGTTGATTTACAGTGGTGTTAGTTTCAGCAAAATCAGCAGTTATATATGCGCACACACATACACACACATATGCACATATGCATTCTTCAGATTCTTTTCTCACATAGGTTATCACAGAACATTGAGTTCCCTGTGCTATACATTAGGTCCTCGTTGACTATCTGTCTTTATATTGTATTGTGTATATATTAATCCCAAACTTCTGATTTCTCCCTCCCCCCATATTTCCTCTTTGGTAACCATAAGTTTGTTTTTGATATCTGCACATCTGTTTCTGTTTTGTAAATGAGTTCATTTGTGCCATTTTTTTTTTTTTAAAAATCCACATATGTGATATAATATGCTATTTGTCTTTCTGTGTCTAACTTCACTTCGTGTGATAATTTCTAGGTCCATCCATGTTGTAGCAAGTGGCATTATTTCATTCTTTTTTATGGCTGAGTAGTAGTCCATTTCATACATCCCACATCTTTATCCATTCTTCTGTCAATGGATCTTTAGGTTGGTTAATGTTTGGGCTGTTGTAAATAGTGAACATTGGGGTACATCTTTTCAAATGATGGTTTTTAGGTTCTTTAAGGAACCTCTGTACTTGTCTCCTCTTCAGTCCCCGTCAGTGGTGCTCTGCTGACTCTCAGAGCAGCCTCGCCTCTCCTTGGGAGGTCTGGTACTCTCTGCCTTTCTGGGCTGGCTCCTGCGGGGTATTGTCTTCACGGTCTGCGCGGTGCAGCTCTGTGCTTCCCTGCTGCTGTCAGTGGTGCCACTCTCATCCCGGCGCCCTACACTTGCAATTATGTGATTACCTGGACTTCTTTCACACCTTTCCCCCCATCAACTAATCAGCCTGGCCAGGCGATATTGTCAGATCACTGTAAAAATCTTTCCTATTTTTCTCCATTTTTACCGTCACTATCTCAATTTAGAAATTTAGCTTTATATCTGAAGTGCTATTTTAGCTGAGGCTGTTCTCATCACCAGCACTACTCCTCACAAACACGTACACATACACACACACCTTCACCTTCTCATGTATCTGACTTGCAATTGTCAGGTTAATTAGTGGAAAAACCTCATTTCCATTAAACTTGCCTCCTTAACAGATAAAAGTAGTTCCCTAATTGAGAGAACAGCATAGATTTTATGTAACTCTACTACTATCTCCAGTGGCTCAGAGGTTAAAGCGTCTGCCTGGAATGTGGGAGACCTGGGTTCAATCCCTGGGTCGGGAAGATCCCCTGCAGAAGGAAATGGCAACCCACTCCAGTACTCTTGCCTGGAGAATCCCGTGGAGGGAGGAGCCTGGTCACAAAGAGTCGGATACAACTGAGCGACTTCACTTTCACTACTATCTCTCAATATAAACCTCAGTGTGACAATTTTTTTTGTACCTTAATACCAAGAATATTACTTTCCATAGTTTGTAATGCAACTAAGAGAATTACCTATAGGTTTGAAAATCACTTCTCTCTTTAGAATTCAAGGATCTCCAAACTCCAACTTTGTTTATCTGAAAAATGTTTTTGTCTACACTTAATTCTTTCTGAATCCCTTCAAAGAGAAAACTTTTATCCGTGTAGATAGTTTTCAAAGAAAAGAAGAGAAACAGAAGATACAGAAATTACCTAAACATTGGTATATGTTTCTTTTTACTTAGGACAAGCTTAAGTAAAGCGGTTTTACTAACACCCACATGATTTGTTCTTACAAAAGGACAACTTATTTTAAAACACATTTGAGCAGAGGAATTTTGAAACTGATTTTTTTCATAGTTTTACATGGGATGCAGGGGTGCTAGGAAAGTAGTAGCAGATCTTTTTGTTGCATCTGCCTGGAATGCGGGAGACCCGGGTTCGACCCCCTTCCAGGGCCCAAAACTGGGCTCTTGTCTTAACACTAGGAAATGCATGGTCCGAGGAGACACATGTGCTGACAAAGCAAGATACTTTATTGGGAAAGGGCATCCCGGTGGAGAGCAGTAGGGTAAGGGAACCCAGGAGAACTGCTCTGCTGCATGGCTCGCAGTCTCGGGTTTTATGGTGATGGGATTAGTTTCCGGGTGGTCTTTGGCCAATCATTCTAATTCAGAGTCTTTCCTGGTGGCGCACGCATCGCTCAGCCAAAATGGATGCTAGCGAGAGGGATTCTGGGAAGTGGATGGAAACGCGGTGCTTCCTTTTGACCTTTCCCGGACTCTTCCAGTTGGTGGTGGCTTATTCCGTATTCCTTATCAGGATCTCCTGTCATAAAACAACTCATGCAAATGGTTACTATGGTGCCTGTCCAGGGTGGGCAGTTTCAATCAGTATGCTTCTCCTAACACTTTGGTTCATCTGAGGTCTTGGATGATTTGTAACTGTGCAGAGTCAAGTTGGGACTTGTGTTCGGAGAAGGGACAGAATTGCTAAACAGCCGTGCTTAATAGGAGAAAAGACATTGAGGCTTCAGAAGGCTGGTCTGAGGGGAAGGGGATGAGGAAGTATCTGGGCAGGGAGAGAGGAGCTGGGCAGCTAGCCTGAAATGTGGAGTGGTATGTGGAATGGATCAGCCAAGAGAAATCCCTGGTGTCAAATGAAAGTGAATGGAAAGGCTTTCAACAGCATGAATGATTGAACACCCTGAAAGTCCATCAAAGAGATCAACATATTTGGGCATATTCATGTAATGGAGGCATCCATTGCAGAAAAAATGAGTCAGAGCTACATAAGTTAATATGAATCGTGTAAGCTTGATATTGAGTGAAGCCTCTGCAAAAGCAGGTGTCATATGATGCAATCTATACAAAAATTTAAAACTTGCGAACAATTATGTCCTTTAAAGATATCCATAAATGCATGGGCCTTAGGAAGCATCACTCTGTACAAAGCTAGTGGAGGTGACGGAATTCCAGTTGAGCTTTTTTAAATCATAAAAGATGATGCTTTGAAAGTGCTACACTCAATATGCCAGCAAATTTGGAAAGCTCAGCAGTGGCCACAGGACTGGAAAAGGTCAGTTTTCATTCCAGTCCCTAAGAGAGGCAATACCAGAGAATGCTCAAACTACTGCACAATTGCACTCATTCACACACTAGCAAAGTAATGCTCAAAATTCTCCAAGCCAGGCTTCAACAGTACGTGAACCATGAACTTCCAGATGTACATGCTGGTTTTAGAAAAGGCAGAGGAATCAGAGATCAAACTGCCAACATCCGTTGGATCACAGAAAAAGCAAGAGAATTCCAGGAAAACATCTACTTCTGCTTTATTGACTATGCCAAAGCCTTTCATTGTGTGGGTCACCACAAACTGTGGAAAACTCTGAAAGAGATGGGAATACCAGACCACCTGACCTGCCTCCTGAGAAATCTGTATGCAGGTCAGGAACCAACAGTTAGAACTGGACATGGAACAGCCTGATTCCAAATAGGGAAAGAAATAGGTCGAGGCTGTATGCTGTCACCCTGCTTATTAACTTACATGCAGAGTACATCATGAGAAATGCTGGGCTGGAGGAACCACAAGTTGGAATCAAGATTGCCAGGAGAAATATCAATAACATCAGATACGCAGATGACACCAACCTTATGGCAGAAAGAGAAGAAGAACTAAAGAGCGTCTTGATGAAAGTGAAAGAGGAGAGTGAAAAGTTGGCTTAAAACTCAACATTCAGAAGACTAAGGTCATGGCATTCAGTCTCATCACTTTGTGGCAAATAGATGGGGAAAAATGGAAACAGTGAGAGACTTTATTTTTTGGACTCCAAAATCACTGCAGATGGTGACTGCAGCCATGAAATTAAAAGATGTTTGGTCCTTGGAAGAAAAGTTATGACCAACCTAGACAGCATATTAAAAAGCAGAGACATCACTTTGCCAACAAAGGCCCATCTGGTCAAAGCTATGGTTTTTCCAGTAGTCATGTATGGGTGTGAGAGTTGGACTGAGAAGAAGGTTGAGCGCCGAAGAACTGATGCTTTTGAACTGTGGTGTTGGAGAAGACTCTTGAGAGTCCCTTGGACTGCGAGGAGGTCCAACCAGTCCATCCTAAAGGAAATCAATCCTGAATATTCATTGGAAGGACTGATGCTGAAGCTCCAATACTTTGTCCACCTTATGTGAAGAAGTGACTTATTGAAAAAGACCCTGATGCTAGGAAAGATGGAAGGCAGGAGGAGAAGGGGATGACAGAGGATGAGATGGTTGGATGGCATCACTGACTCAATGGACATGAGTTTGAGTAAACTCCAGGAGTTGGTGATTGACAGGGAGGCCTGGCGTGCTGCAGTCCATGGAGTCTCAAAGAGTCAGACATGACTGAGTGGCAGAACTAACTGACTGACTGACTGATAAATGCATGGGAATAATAAATACCAAATGCAAGACAGTGGTTATCTTTGGGAGAAGGGAGTTGGAAATGTAAATGAGGAGGGGAACACAGTGAACTGAAACTCTTGGTTAGCATCATTTCTTGAGCTGGGAAAGGGGTACATGGCATTAACTTGATTTTTAACATTTTGCTCTCTCATAAATGCTTTATCGTGTATTTTTAGAATAACTTTTTTATTTAAATTTTGACTTATAGAAAAATTGCAAAGAAAGTAGAGAGTTCCCCTATATCCAAACATACCCAATTTCTTGTGTTTAACATCTTACATCAGTGTGGTACATTACTTATAATTGATGAACTGGTGTTGGTTCAGTATTGTAAGCTGATGTCCTTAGTTTTTACCTAATGTACTTTTCTGTACTAGGATCCCATCCAGGATACCATGTTACAATTAGTCATCGTATTTCCTTAGGCTCCTCTTAGCTATGATTGTTTCTCATACTTTCTTTTTTTGTGTAACTTAGCGGGTTTTGAGGATATTGGTTAGGTATTGTGTAGAATGTCCCTCTCTTGAGATTTGTCTGATGTTTGTTTTACGATTAGACTAAGATTATGCGTTTTTGGAGGAAGAAGTGAAGTGCCATGCATATCACATCATATAAATAGTACGTAATTTCTCACTATTAACGCTGAGCTTGACCACCTGGCTGGCATAGTGTTTGTCACATTTCTCCAGTGTAAAGTTACCTCTCCCCTCCCCCCCCTCTTTTTTTTTTAATACTTTCCTCTTTGNCCCTCTCCCCTCCCCCCCCCCTTTTTTTTTTAATACTTTCCTCTTTGGAAGGAAGAATAAAAATCTCTCCCCCAAATACCTCCATTTCTCTTCCAGATATTAAGGCTTTACTCAAGGGCCTTCACTATATGTAGCCCCCAGGTAAGAAGTAGTGTGTTACTGTTTATTTATTTCTTCAAAACATATTTATATCAGTATGCACTCACAGATATGTATTCTATATTTTGCGTTTTAATCCAATATTACTTTATTTTGTTGCTAAAATTTTTCCAGTTTTGGCATTGGAAATACTTTCACTTGGCTCCTATGATTGTGTTGGGTTGTGTACTTGTTTAAAAAAGCATTTCCTTACCTTCTGGTCCCATAAGATGCTCCAGACTCACCTTGTGTACTTCTACCCAGGTCCTAGAATCAATCATTTCTCTATGGAACCTGGGCTACTTTTATTGATTAGTGGTTATTATAAACCAAGCTGTGGGTGCTGGGTGTGCTCAGTGCTGGGATGTTGGGATGTTGGTGCTTCTAGGCCCTCTCAGTAGTCAGAGCGAGGTATAATATACTGTGTATAGACATATACTTACTTGGAAGTATACTCCTGGAAGAAGTATACACTTACTCCTTGGAAGAAAATTTATGAGCAACCTAGGTAGCATATTCAAGAGCAGAGACATTGCTCTGCCGACTAAGGTCCGTCTGGTCAAGGCTATGGTTTTTCCAGTGGTCATGTATGGATGCGAGAGTTCGACTGTGAAGAAGGCTGAGCACCGAAGAATTGATGCTTTTGAACTGTGGTGTTGGAGAAGACTTGAGAGTACCTTGGACTGCAAGGAGATCCAACCAGTCCATTCTGAAGGAGATCAACCCTGGGATTTCTTTGGAGGGAGTGATGCTAAAGCTGAAACTCCAGTACTTTGGCCACCTCATGCGAAGAGTTGACTCATTGGAGAAGACTCTGATGCTGGGAGGGATTGGGGGCAGGAGAAGAAGGGGACGACAGAGGACGAGATGGCTGGATGGCATCACTGACTCGATGGACGCGAGTCTGAGTGAACTCCCGGAGATGGTGATGGACAGGGAGGCCTGGTGTGCTGCGATTCATGAGGTCGCAAAGAGTCGGACACAACTGAGCGACTGAACTGAACTGAATAGACATATATCTTTAAATATTGTCTATATATCACCATTTGTATCTGTATTAAGCTAAACATGAGTTCATACTGATGTCTTCAATTCTAACTCATTATAGTATGAGTCATCCTATTCTCTTCTCCTTGTCTGTTAATTCTTACTCCAACATAATTAATTTGTTGTTAAGCCAATCTGGAAATTGGAATAAGAGAAAACGCTGTATGCATATGAGGAATGGGTATTAATAGTTGTTCTGCCACAGAAAGTTAATTCTGCTCATCCTCAGCCTACACAGGGAATTGAAAAACACTGTAACTGAACTGTCATAAGACTGTAAATAGCCTGGAAGTAGAATATGTGTACATCCTATTTTAATACACAAACTATGCACACACATGCAATTTTAGTTTTTAAATTTTATTTAATTGGAGGATAAAAACTTTACAGTATTGTGATGGCTTTTTCCATCCATCCGCGTGAACTGGCCATAGGTAGGCATGTGTGCCTGGTCCTGAGCCCCCTGCTCCTCCCCACCCCACCCCTCCAGCTGTCACAGGCACTGGCCCTGGTGTTCTGCTTCGTGCACTGAGCTCGCAGCGGTCTCCCATTCCACATAGGGCAGTGTACATGTTTCAGTGCTGTTCTCTCAAAGCATCCCACCCTCACCACCGCCCTTTGAGTCCTCTGTTATTTACATCTGTGTCTCCTTTGCTGTATTAGGATTGTCAGTACCATCCTTCTGGATTCTATATATATGTGTTAATATACAGTATTTGTCTTTTTCTGACTTACTTCACTCAGTATAATAGGCTCTAGGTTCATCTATCACATTAGAACTGACTCAAGTGTTCCTGTAATATATATGTTCCTTTTTATAGCTGAGTAGTATTCCATTGACACATACAACTTAAATACAGGATAAGAAAACTGAACTATAAAAGAACAAATTCATAAAACCTGGTAAACCTAAACATTTACAATCCAACTTTACAAATACTCAATTAAAATTAAGAGAATAATATTTTACCATAAATTATTAAAATATAGCAGACCTAGCAGGAGATTAGCAGTAATCAGTTTAGAGAACAACCAGCAGGGAGTATTATCAGTCTTATGGATAATAAAATAAAGGATTAAGCTGGGTTCAAAAGTTTTCCTTAAAATTCCGGGCAATATTTGAGACTTACTCACTCACTGGAATTCTTTAATACTATTTTTTTTTTAAGCACATGAGAAAATTCTTATATATATGAGTGGATACTTGGATCTTGTTAGTTTACAAATCTGACAGAAGCCTCACAAAATCTTATAAACCCATTAGAAGCCTAATTAAAATATTTATATTTATGGTAATTAAAGAAGATACTGGCTATGCATCCAAACCAAAAATTTAGCATGAACAGGCTCTTGGGAGCTAATGAAAGAATTTTAATGTGCTACCAATAAATTTTACTAATTTTTGATAATTGCTAATGCTTTATGGTAAAGAACAATAATAAAAGCTAGAAGAAGATTGTTGATTGCTTATGGGGCCAATTACTTTAAAAATCTGTGATGTCAAGAAAACTTCACAACTAATACTTTGCAATGAGACCTACAGCACACAAAATATTAAATGATTCTATACCTTTGGAATTTCCAAAGACTTTGCACCAAGAATAAAGGAGACGTATGACCTTTCCACCCATCTTCTTTCTCTTCTGCGGAACTACTAGCAGCTGTGTAACTGGTATAGCATGAGAGTCCCACAGAGTCGTCGTGTTCGGTCATGTCATGCAGGTATCAGTCTGTTGACAGATGGAGTTAGATTACCACTCCTCTCAGACTAGTAAACAGTGCTGTATTGTGTGCAAGATCTTGAAGCCCTCAGAAGCTCTTATTTTTGTGACCACTGCAGAGAAAAGAAGAAAGAAAGCCTGCAGTTCCATTATGGGAAATCATAACGTGTTGGATAACATGAGGCTTAGTTTGAGGCAGGAAAAATAAAAGGAAGTTCATTTGCAGTTCAGTTATGTCTGAACGGATTAACAGTAAATATAATTTGTGAACTATTACTATTTCCTACCCCAGGCAGGTTTTATGGTTTTCTACAATTATCTGAAATGTATTTTATAGACTTTTGATGGTGAAAAAAAATATAAAGATCTACAATTTATGTGGTACAGACAAGCTTTGTGGTAAAACAATTTGACAGGTTTCCTTACCAACACAGAGACGGGATTTATAAAACAGTAACTTAAAAAAAAAAAAGTAATTTTTAGACCCATGGAGATTGCTTCATAGTTTCCTCTATTTAGAAGTAGAATTCCTTAAGTGGAGATTCATATTTCTGATGTTGTATTATCTTTTCTGAAAGAAGGGATTTATATTATTTTTAACACACTATCAAATTTGCTGTAAGAAGTAATTTTTCTATCCATTGGCTGTAAATCTTAGATTATAAAATCAATGATAACAACTCAGAATTTGTAGCAATGCACTTAGTTAATTGTGTTCTTAGTTATTG
>SJYQ01095265.1:64492-97273 GCA_006410935.1 Redunca redunca
GGAAACAGTGTCAGACTTTATTTTGGGGGGCTCCAAAATCACTGCAGATGGTGACTGCAGCCATGAAATTAAAAGACGCTTACTCCTTGGAAGAAAAGTTATGACCAACCTAGATAGCATATTAAAAAGCAGAGACAGTACTTTGCCAACTAAGGTCCGTCTAGTCAAGGCTATGGTCATATATTCCAGTGGTCATGTATGGATGTGAGAGTTGGACTATGAAGAAGGCTGAGCGCCGAAGAATTGATGCTTTTGAACTGTGGTGTTGGAGAAGAATCTTGAGAGTCCCTTGGACTGCAAGGAGGTCCAACCAGTCCATTCTGAAGGAGATCAGCCCTGGGATTTCTTTGGAAGGAATGATGCTAAAGCTGAAGCTCCAGTACTTTGGCCACTTTGTGCGAAGAGTTGACTCATTGGAGAAGACTCTGATGCTGGGAGGGATTGGGGGCAGGAGGAGAAGGGGACGACAGAGGATGAGATGGCTGGATGGCATAACGTACTCAATGGACGTGACTCTGAGTGAACTCCGGGAGTTGGTGATGGACAGGGAGGCCAGGCCTGGCGTGCTGTGATTCATGGGGTCGCAAAGAGTCGGACATGACTGAGCGACTGAACTGAACTGAAGACACGCTGTTGGAAGCAGGTTGAGTCTGAAGAGTCTGTGCCTTCCCCACTGGAGATATGGGGTAAACAGCTGGCCTAGGGCCCAAAGGAGAGGTGCCCAGTTATTTATGGAGTATCTACTGTGTGTGCTACCAGGAGTCATCCTAATTCTCGTATATAACCATCTCAGCTATCACATGCTGGTAAGGGGCGTTCTGCCCTTTGTATACCATTTTCTTCTGTGAGCACCTCCCTTTAAACAATATAGAGAGTTAAGCAGAACTGTATTTTCTCTGTATACCATAAACATTGATCTATCTCACCGAACACTCTGAGGTACAGGCACAAATTGTTTTATTGGGCTTCAGTTTATTTCACTTTGCAGATACTAAATTGTTGTTAGTTTTGTTTGTTTTACAAATTAGAGATTTGTAACGACTGTGCCTTGTCCAGCAAGTCTGTTGGTGCCGTTTTTCCAGCAGCACTTGTTCACTTCATGTCTGTGTCACATTTTGGTAATTCTCACAGTATTTCAGTATGATTATGTTTGTTATGGTGTTCTGTTATCAGTGATCTTTGATGTTGCTATGGCAAAAAACAATATGCCTTGCCAAAGGCTCAGATGATAGTCTGCATCTTTTAGCAATAAAGTATTTTTCAACTGAGGTATATACATTTTTTTAAAAAGATATACTGCTGTTGAACACTTAATAGACCATAGTATGGTGTAAGCATAACTTTTATATGCACTGGGAAACAAAAAAATTCATTTGACTCACTCTGTTGCCATATTTGCTTTATCACGGTGGCATTAGAACTGACCATAATATCTCTGTCTGCCTGAAGTAGGTTTCTTTCAGATATAACCTCCCACATCCTCTCTCACCAGTTGAGTTGAATCCCTACCAAGAATTGGCTGTATTTGTTCCCAAACCTGTATATCCCAGTGATGGTTGCTATTTTAATTATATAATTTAATTAAATCTTATGTAGAGCAATGAAATATCGATGTGAGAATAAAGTAAGTTGTGCTTTCTGTGAGGACAAAAGCTGAAACTTTGAGAAGACTTAATAAGAATACATTCTCTTTAAGAATTGCTGTAAAATTAGTGATGAGACAAGTATGATAGGTTAGGGGAAGTAGTCATAGTCTGGAGGTGCTCAAGTGTTCCCTGGCTTTGCCTGTGTATTAATTCTTCACTCTACTTTGTGGAAAGCAGGCAGGAAATTGCATAAGCATTGTGTCTATGATTAATGCAAGAAAGATATGGAGGAATTCTAATCAGAGGATGCATTTTCAAAGACAAGGTTTTGACCCTCCATCAAAACACTGAATTGGCAAGTTAATGTTCATTTATAATTTTACATTAAAAATGAAATGTTTAAGCTATGTATGTTGATATTCAGTCGCCAGGTCCTGTCCTACTCTTTGCGACTGCAGCACACCAGGCTTCCCCGTCCTTCACTATATCCCGGAGTTTGCTCAGACTCATGTCCATTGAGTCGGTGATGCCATCCAACCATCTCGTCCTCTGTCCCTCAGTCTTTCCCGGCTTCAGGGTCTTTTCCAATGGATTGGGTATTCACATCAGATAGGTAAAGTATTACAGTTTCAGTGTCAGTCCTTGCAATGCAATGAATATTCAGGGTTTGATGTATGAATCTTTTAAGAAAATGTTTCCCGAATTTAGCTGACTTTTTTTTTTTTAATTAAATAACCAATACTGGTCCTGATCCCTATGATGAGAGGGTTTCTAGGACATATGGCACCTCTGGCAGATATTGTCTATAGCCTGAGCGCCTAAAGAAACAGGGTGGCCGCAAAGAACAGAACCTCACGTCCTCAGAAAGCCTAGGATCCTCTGCATGGTCTTTCATTATCAGTTTAGGCTCAGACAACTTTTTTTGCTCTCTACCCATTATTTCTCTGGAAAAATGGTGATTTTAAAGCAAGCCAACTACATTACAAAGTTTGATATGCCAGAGACTGACAATTTTGCTTTAATTAAATAAGCTCTTGCTCTAATCAGACTGTTAGGGATGTCTTCATTTCGTATCATTTAGGATTGTCTGCAGGCACATTGATGTTGGGAGCTAACGATTCCCTAGAACGTGATCTTGTTACCTTATTTGCTGTCAGTTTTTAAGAAAATGTGCATATATATACACACATGTATGTATATGTGTGTATACACATAAATATATATACTATTTTGTCCACTGAAAGCAATTAAGTGCAATTAAAGCACCTCAGTTAGCATTTCATGCATCACGCCACATTACATTTGCCAGAAATGAGGGATTAATCGGGCTTATGTGACACCCCAATGGTTAATCCATTGGCTAAATTTGGAAGCATAGGGAAAGTATTGGAACTGAATCTGTCTGAAATGCTAGCATCTCTAGAAGCTCTGCCCTCAGTGATTATTAAGGAAAGCAGCAAAGGAAATATTTTCTTTTGCTGCTTCTTAAACACCTTTTATATAATATATATTACAATGGAAAGATTATAAACTAGTCACTCGTCAGTCAAGGATTTTACTCCCATTGTTCTGTAGGACCGAGTGCTGTTTATTTTTTAAAATTGGAAGGTTTCCTACAAGAAGGAATTTTTTCTTTTCTTAATAGAATCAGGACTGAAAATCAGCTAGCACTGAGCTATGTCTGCCCACTTCCTCAAAGGATGTGCTCTTCCGAGTCAGGTGCCCACTCACTACCTGCCTGTCTGAGGCAAACAGTTCAGTTTGTAACTCTAAAAGTAATCATTTAAAATTAACCACTGATATAAAATTCTTAGCCAAATTTCACGTTCCTTGTACTCTTTCACTTCCTTCAATTAACCTCTGTCAGCAATTGAGTTTTATGTATGTTTTTCTGTGCATCAACTTTTTTCTAATCTAAACCTTTATATGTGTTACTTTTTCTTAATCACCTGTTTAACTGCCTGCTTCTACTATGTCTTGAGGGCTTTTCTTCTTAACTTATGTAATGGTTTTAGTCTCTAAATATGGTTTGGAAAGGTGGTCAGACTACTCCAGGGTCAGCAACCTTTTCTGTAAAGCACCAGACAGTAAAATTTGGGGGCTTTGTACATCATATAGTTTCTATCCAACCACTCAGTTCTGCCATAGCCTCCAAACAGCCATAGACAAGGCCTGAGTCTGCTCAGGCTGCCATAGCAAAAATAGCAGAGACCAGGAGGCTTAACCAAAAAGCCTCCAGCTTATTTTCTTATAGGTTTGGAGGCGGCTATTCTGAGGTTAGACGTCCCTAGTGGCTCTATGGTAAAGAACTAACCTGCCAGTGCAAGAGATGCAGTTTCAGTCGCTGGGTCGGGAAGATCCCCTGGAGAAGGAAATGGCAACCCACTCCAGTATTCCTGCTGGCAAATCCCACGGTCAGAGGAGCCTGGTGGGCTACAGTCCATGGGGTCACAGAAGAGTTGGACACGACTTAACAAGTAAGCAACAACAATCTGAAATCAGCGTGCTGGTGTGGTCAGATCCTGGCGTAGCCTCCCTTCCTCGCTTGTAGATGGCTGTGCCTTCACATGACCTTCCCCTGTGCATATACTGAGAAGAGAGAGATCTCCTCCTCCTCTTGTAAAGCCACCCATCCTATCAGATTAGGACTCCACCCTTAGGACTTCATTTAACCTTCCTTACCTTCTCAAAGCCCTGTCTCCAGTAGAGTCACACCAGCGGTTAGGACTTCAACATGTGATTTGAGGAGAGAGGGAGTGAGAATGGGGAAATACAATTCAGTCCATAGCAGACAACACATAAATGATTGACTGTGATCATATTCCAAAAAAACACACACCTTATTTGCAAAAATAGGCAGCAGGCTAGGTTTACTTTGGATGCTGTCTTGTGCTGGCCCCTGTTCTCGATCACTTCTTGATTTATTTTGAAACTGTTCTTTTAGGTTAATTTCTTTCTTTCTGCCTCTTCTGGCTGTTAAAATTGGCATCTTCCTAGTGAAACTGTTTACCTTAGATTAGGACTTAGTTTTATAATTCTAACCCATGTGTCCGGGACTGTAACCTGGCACAAAACCCTGCTTGGGACTTGAACCCATGTGACTGGAACTCAAACCCAGTCAAAACCCATGGTACCTGGTTTCAGGACCTAATGAAACTCAGGTTCTTGATGTCTCGTCACAGAAAGAATTCAGTGAGAGACAAAGTGATAGGTAATAAGCAGGTTTAGAGAGAAACACACTCCACAGACAAAGTGTGGGCTATCCTAGAGGGCGAGTCTGGCAGCCTCGAAAATGTGGCGTGGTTAGCTTTTATGGGCTGGGTAAGCCGTGAAATTAAAACGTTTGCTCCTTGGAAGAAAAGCTATGAAAAACCTAGACAGCATATTAAAAAGCAGAGACATCACTTTGCTGACAAAGGTCCATATAGTTAAAGCTATGAGTAGTCATGTATGGATGTGAGAGCTGGACCATAAGGAAGGCTGAGCACCATAGAATTGATGCTTTTAAACTGTGGTGTTAGAGAAGACTCTTGAGAGTCCCTTGGACAGCAAAGAGATCAAACTAGTCAATTCTAAAGGAAATCAGTCCTGAATATTCATTGGGAGGACTGGTGCTGAAGCTCCAATACTTTGGCCACCTGATGTGAAGAGCTGACTCATTAGAAAAGACCCTGATGCTGGGAAAGATTGAAGGCAGGAGGAGGCGATGACAGAGGATGAGATGGTTGGATGGCTTCACTGACTCAAAGGACATGAGTTTGAGCAAGCTCCAGGAGATGGTAAAGGACAGGGAAACCTGGTGTGCTGCAGTCCATGGGGTCAGAAAGAGTGGGACATGACTGAGTGGCTGAACAATGAACAGCAGTGAGTGGGAGGATTATTCCAACTATTGTGGGGAAGGGGTGGAGATTTCCAGGAGTTGGGCCACTGCCCACATTTTGGTCTTTTGATGCTGCCTTGGAACTGTTACGGTGCCTCTGGTTGTGTCATTTAGCTTGCTGATTGAGGATCAAGGTCTAGTTAAAGTTGACTTGTCTGCTGTCCTGGACCCATTTGATTCTAATCAGTTTATGTTTATCCTTGGGCTGTGTCATTCTTTCAAAAGTTGTATCCTGCATCTTTCCCTCCTGTTTACTAGCAAGCTACGTGGAACATGGGCTATGAAAAATGAAATGTTTTCCAACTGCGAAGATAGCTTAGTGTGCACAATGTGTATTGATTAGCCTTGGAGAGAAGTGGAGAAGGCCCCAAAGTGGGGTTACCCCTTAGCCTAATTGGCTTACCTTTCCCATCCAAGCAAGTTACATATGAGGTCCCAAGGGACATAGGAATAGCTGAAATGAACCTGAGGTGAAGTGAAAGTTGCTCAGTCATGTCGGACTCTTTGCGATCCCATGGACTGTCTAGTCCATGGAATTCTCTAGGCCAGAATACTAGAGTAGGTAGCTGTTCCCTTCTCCAGGGGATCTTCTCAACCCAGGGATCAAACCCAGGTCTCCCCTATTGCAGGCAGATTTTTTACCAGCTGAGCCACAAGGGAATCCCTAAAAGTTACATCAAAAGCACCAACATCCAGATGCTCACAACACTGGCAGGCAGTTTAACAGGAATTATTCTGCCCTCAGAGATTGGTCTTTAAATGAGGTCAGTGCCTTTGAATTGAGGACTGGGTAACAGATTAGCTACACAAAGTAACAAAACCCACTTTAGCTTAATGTTCCCAGACAAGATCTTTTAATCTGGTAGGATGGTGGGGCTGGGAGAAGGCATTATTTCATTTGCAAGAAATCCAGAGTGCTTTACGAATTTTAGGAGACGCCAGGAGATGAGTTGGGAATATTTTCCAACCTTGGGCATCAGTATTGTACCCTTGGGAGGGAAGGGGCTCTGTGGGGTTCCCCCCATCTCCAACGGAGTGTGGGCGGCTCTGCGTAGAGCAGTGCCTCCCCTTGTTTACACTCTACCCACACAGCCCTCAGTGATCAGCTAAGCAGTGTCACGGCAGCATTCTCTGTTGTTTTCATGAAAAGGATGTGTTGACACACGCTACCTAGCTGTGAATGTAAACACGAAGATGCTGACAGCAGCCAGAGCAGACGGCTAGCAGGTACCCACACTTACAGCGGGCAGGTGTTTAACCTTGACATGAGCAGTAATTAAGCAGAGCCTCGGTAACCAGTGCCTCCCCAGGAGCCAATTAATAATTTGGTGGGGGAGATGTTATATGCAGATTTCCCCCAAACCACTGCAGCATGCCTTTCCACCCTCCCCCAGTGGACGGGGCTGGGCAGTCATTTGTAACAAAGCCCTGTGGTGTGCGTGTGAACAAATTGTAATTAGGCAAATTAAATGAATGCTGCATGTACCTCAATTAATTTCTGGTCACAAGATAGACAGCGATCCATTATATATCAAAGTCTTCATCTTGGAAGCAGGACTCACCCGCCTCTGCCTACCCCTCTCTCTTCTACACCCACCCCCAGGAAAAGCCTTGGCCCTCACTTTATTCTCATTGAGTTACTTCATCCCAGTTTGTTTCTTTCTTTGTGGCAGCAATATACTAATATACACATTCCAAGCAGTCTTCTGACTTTTAAAAGAGAAAAAAAAAATCCTGCTTTAACAGATGTTTAGAAAATGCATGCATCTAGCATATATTGCTCTTTCTGGGTCCAATAGTGATAGCATCCATTTCCTCTCCCACTGAGGCAAAGAAAATAAAATAAGGCTTCTGTGAAGGATGGCAGGCACAAGTTGGGGACTTCCCCACGGAGTAAATTGTTCAGGGAAGGCACATGATTCAGTGTAACTGTCTCAAGTGGGTCCCCCTCCTGTGGATCTCTGTGGGCCTGAGTCATCCCAGTAAGGAGAATGCCTCGCCGGAAATAGAGTTCAAGAACCCACCCCTCAAATCTTGCTGTTCAGCCAGACTCCATTGCATTAAACCCCCTCAATACTGCGGTTGCACCCCTATAGAGCTGCCTAAATTTGTATACTAACGTTTTAAGGAATAAAAACAATTGTTTTTTCTATATAGGGCCTGGCAGGAACAGAATAAATAAAAGCAAAATGTAGGCCTTCACTATAAGTTAGCCCTAGCAATCCCTTCATCGCTGATGGAAGGACCGGATGCTAAACTTTTCTTCGTGTACTATTATTTCCTTTTTCTTCAGGAACTGTTTTTTTTTTTTTTAAAAAAAAAAAAAAAACTCTAGCAAAACTGACCATTCAAGAGTTGAAGAGTTGCTCTTCTACCCTGAGTGGTTTGAAGCAGAGAGTGGGAGTGTCCAGGAGCAAAGGGACACAGGACCGCCTGCTCAGCTCTCGAGGCAGGGCCAATGCGTCTCCCCAGATCCGAACCCCAGACTTCGCAAAATGCCCGGTTTCTATTTAGGGATGCTTTTTACAGCCAAGCGCTGTTTATTTGTATGAATTATGTTAACATAATCTAAAGAGAACATATGAGTGCATGGATGGATGAGTATTATTTATGTCAAAGCCCTCCTTTTCTGCCCCCCCGCCCATGGTCTTGCCCACCTGGACACGCTCTTGGTTCCAACACCCTCAGTAGACACTGCCATCTCTGTGTGATCACAAGCTCCCCAGAGGCCGACTGCAGACCTTTCCTTGCTCTTGCCTCACTTCCCTGGTCCCATAGCCTCTAGTGCAGTGCTGAGTGTAACATAGCGGGGCTGTGCAGAAAACACTCCTTGAATATAGCCAAGGAAAGTGAGATCCTGAAGAAGCTGAGGACTCCGGGAACTAGAGCATCCTGGATATTTGGGGTAAAGAACCAGCTGCAGGGTATGCCCCCACAGGCTTCTGCCCGCAGCAGCAGAAGCCCCTTTCCCTCTGCTTTCTGTTCTCATCACACTGAGCTTTTTTAAAAATTACCATGTGCTTTCCTGATAATACATCTTTTCTTCCCTCATGCATTTTATCTTTGTCACACTAACTGATGAACAGCTTCCAAGTATTCTTCATGTCTCAGCTTGAAATTTCTCTTCTCTGGAAGCCTTCGTTGGTTTCTCAGGGAGGGGTTGAATTCTTGTATATTCTCCCAGAGCCATCCGCTTTCCTCCTTTGTCATCCTCACCTCATATGTACTGTTCAACAACTGTTCTTACTGATATACTTTAAAATTTTTTTAGTTTTATATTGGGCTAGGGTTGATTTACAGTGTTGTGGGATTTTAAAAATAATTTTATTTAGTTTTGGCTGCGCTGGGTCTTAGTTGTGGGAAGTAGGAGCTACTCTTTGTTGCAGTAAGTGGTTTCTCAGTGCGTTGATTTTTCCTGTTGCAGAGCACAGGCTCTAGGCACACAGACTTCAGTGGCTGGGGTTCATGGCCTCTGGAGTGTGGCTCAGTAGTTGTGGCAGATGGAATCTTCCTGAACCAGAAATCCAGCCTGGGTCCCCTGAGTGGATTCTTATCTGCTTGGCCACCAGGGAAGTCCTACAATGTAGTGTTGGTTTCAGGTGTACAGCAAAATGATTCATTTGTACTGTTGTACTTTGGATTTGATGATGAAGAAGAGGTGGTGGCTGTTGTGTCTGCCATTTTATTCCCAAATGCTTAACACGGTGGATGTTTTTGTTGGATGCCCGGATATGTGAATGGGTAGATGGATAGAAAAAAGAGTGGATAGAAGGATGAATGGATATATGGGTGATAGGATGGATGAGTAGATGAGTGGGTAGTTAGACGGTGGGTAGATTTGTCTGTTCTGACTCTCCCTTGTACCTGGAGACCCAGGGCTCTGCTTGGGCTGAGCTTTCTGGGGCTATGCTGAGGCAGGACTTGGGCTGTGGAGGCCTTCGCTGTAGGGAGTAGGTCAGTGGGCAGAGCCCAAGATGAGGGGGCCACATGGAACATCAGAGGACTAAAGGGGAGACCAAGGTGGAGAGAGAGGTGTGTTCTGAGGATGAGGGACTGCAGCTAGGCTTCCCAAGGAAGAAGAGTCTGAAAGCTGCCTGGCAGTGGGGGGCTGTATTTAATTTTGTTGTTGTTTTTCAGTTGCCCAGTTGTGTTCGACTCTGTGCCACCCATGGGCTGCAGCATGCCAGGCCTCCCTGTCCTTTAAGCCCTATAAAATAGAGGTTTCCTGGTTTCTTCTGATGATGAGAACAGAACTGTTGATCACATTGAGCTGTTTTAGACAAATACATAAAGAGTCACCATTTAAAATATTTTCTCCCAGAAGTTTAACACAGGACTGGCCTCTGTTGTTCCCCATTTCTAATTTCATCAAGTCAGCAGCCTAATGATGGAGTGTAAACCTCCAATTTATCACACCTCAGCTCAGTGGTTCTCAAACCTGGCTGGAGATTGGAATCACTGGAGAGCTTTGAAAAAACATCAATGCCCAGGCCCCACCCAAAAAAGATTCTCACGTTCACTTTGCAAAATTATCCCCAGTGATTCTTGTGTGAAGCGAGAATTGAGAGGCAGCTACTCCTCACTGCTCAAGAAGGCTACAGTCTTGCTACTCAGAGGGTGGCCCATGGACCAGCAGCACCAGCCTCACTAGGATTTAGGCAGAAACGCAGAATCTCGGGCCTCACCCAGGCCCCTCTGTCAGCATTATGTTTCAGCAAGATCCCCGGGTGACTCATATTGAACACCGAACATTGACATTTGAGAACAAGACTCTAGTTAATCCAAAAGTCAGAGACTTCGTAGAATATTCACCAAGGACTGGCTCAGAATACATGGGTGTTTATTCTAGTTTGCTGTTACAACAAAGTACCACAAACTAGGTGGCTTAAACGACAGAAATGTATTGTCTCACAGTTCTGGAGGCTAGAAAATAACAAATCAAGGAGTGGTAGGGTTCTTTCTTTCTGAGACCTGCAAGGATGGGGTCTCTTCCAGGCCCCATTCCTTGACTTGTCTGTGGCCATATTCATGTTCATACGTGTTTTTCCTGTGAGTGTCTGTCGAAATTTCTCCTTTTTATATGGACACCAGCCATATTAGGCTAGGGGCCCACCCTCTAGTGCCTCATCCTACCATAACAAATTATATCAGCAATAAACTTATTTCCTAATAAGGTCATATTCAAAGGTTCTGGGGACTCCTACATTGAATTTTGGGGGATAACATTCAGTACACAACAGTACCCAAAGCATGGCTTATAATTTATCACCCCTTTAAATATACCTTGAATATATATATATATATTTGCAAACTAAAGTCTAATCTAAAGCAACTTTTCTGAGTTATGAAACACATAAAGGAGAAAATGAGAAGTCATTAATTCTGCTTCTGTGGGGTGGGTGCATCCCACCCTTCATCTGCCTCTTCTCTGTCTGATTTCTCTATCTGCTTCTAATGCCAGCCCTAAGTAGTCACAGAATGCTTTGCCTGTCTTAGCAGAGACTTAACTGAACCAGCAGGAAAATCTAAATTCCTACCTTCTCCAGGGGGCACTCCTGAAGAGGTATGGTTACCATCTTCTGACCTCACCAGTAAAAAAATCATCTCCCCTAAATACCCTTTGAAAGTGAAAGTGTTAGTTGCTCAGTTGTGTCCAACTGTCTGTGACCCAATGGACTGTAGCCCGCCAGGCTCCTCTGTCCATAGAATTCTCCAGGCAAGAATACTGGAGTGGGTGGCCATTCCCTGACACAGGGATTGAACCTGGGTCTCCTGCACTGCAGGCAGATTCTTTACCATCTGAGTCACCAGAGAAGCCCCAAAATACCCTCGTATTTTTCGTTATTGAAGTATAGTTGCTATACAGTGTGTGTTGTGTTAGTTTCTACATGCAGCGAAATGAATCAGCTATACCATTGCATATATACTCTCCTGTTTGAATTTCCTTTCCATTTAGGTCACCACAGAGCATTGAATAGAGTTCCCCGTGCTATATACAATAGGTTCTAATTAGTTATTTTATATCAGGCACTTTTACTTCACTAAAGGAACAGCAGTATTTTCAATGAAAAATAGCAAGCTAGGAATAAATTAGGAGTTTGAGATGAACAGATACAGACTGCTATAGATAAAATAGATAAACCGTAAGGACCTATTATTGTATAGCACAGAGAACTGTACTCAATGTCTTGTAATAATCTCAATATAATGGAAAAGAATCTGAAAAAAGTGTGTGTGTATATATATGTATATAACTGAGTCACTTTGCTCTACAGCTGAAATACTATAAATCAGCTATACTTCAATTAAAAAAAAACACAAGGAGTTTACCTGATGGGCTGAATAAATGATTTTCTATCAATTCATTTTGTAAGAAATGACTTACAGAAAGTGATTTATTTGTCTCTCAGTTCTCTTTCAGCAAACCGTGAAGGGGGTGTGCCTGAGTTAACAGTGAGCCCACCTTTGTGGGCTATGATGACTGTCCTTTGTGATGCTTCCTCGGGGTGTTGTTAAGAATAAAATCATGGGGGAGACATTTAACCATAGAGGAAGGTTTTGTGGAGTTAAACCAGCATTTCTCAACCTTAGACTGTTGACGCCGGTGGCAGGACACTTCTCTATTGTGGAGGCTGTCTCATGCATTGTAGGGTGTTTGGCAACACCCACCCTAGATGCCAAGAGCAGTATTCTTATTCATAACACATAAGTCTTCAGACATTGTCAGATTCCCCTGGAAGCCCATGGGGCAAAAATCACTTCTGGTTGAAAACCATTGAGTTAAACAAACAAACAACAAAAAAGACTTACTGATCAGCTCTGTCCTGGAAAACTCATTCTTAATTCTCCTAATATATTGTGTTATTATTTTTCCATATGTGTAATAAATGACTACTTTGGTTAAAATGATACTTATGACAGTGATAGAGGTCATTTTTTCCCCTCCTTCCTTTTAAAAATTGTTCTGAACTTTAGATAGTTAATAAGAAACAAAGGGCAATATGATAATTCTGAAACTATTGGCAAAAAGATAAAGGTATTTTAAACTTGCCGCAAGGTGACTTAGTCTGATAATATCTCTCCTTAAGATTCAGCCAAAATATGTTTGCAAGCCCAAGTGAGTCTCATAGGAGAAAAAAAAAAGTCAAGTTAAAATAAGAGAGAAAGAGAGTCAATTTAAAAGCTGCATAATTTCCAGATCTATGTTTTGGGCTCTTCTATGTGGGTCAGAGTGAACCAGGAGGAATGGGATTAGAAGAGTGAGAAAGGACTACCCCTTGTTAAGCAGAAAAATAAAAAAATTCCAAAAATTTAACAACAAATTTCTTTAGAAGTTGTTGTTTAGTCACTAAGTAGTGTCCGATCTTTGCAACTCCATGGACTGCAGCACACCAGGCTTCCCTGGTCTTCACTATTTCCCAGAGTTTGTTCAAACTCATGTCCACTGAGTCAGTGATGCCATCCAACCATCTCATCATCTGTCACCCCTGTTTTTCTCTTGCCGTTAGTCTCTCCCAGCATCAGGGTTGTTTCCAATGAGTTGGCTCATCACATCAGGTAGCCAAAGAATTGGAACTTCACCTACAGCACCCGTCCTTCCAATGAATATTCAGGGTTGATTTCCTTTAGATTTGATCTCCTTGCTGTCCAAGGGATTCTCAAGAGTCTTCTCCAGAAATACAGTTTGAAAGCATGAATTCTTAGACACTCGGCCTTCTTTATGGTCCAACTCTGACATCTGTACATGACTACTGGAAAAAATATACCTTTGCCTGTATGGACCTTTATTAACAAAATGAGCAATTTATAAAAAAGCCTGTAGCTTTGTTCCCTTGGAAGTTTCTTAAAACAGACTTTCCTACTAAGCTATCATGTCTTATCACAAATGATAGAGGGCATAGTTTTCTGCAGTTAAATGTATGCATATATCACATGTCATATTTCATATGTATATGAAAGAGAGCCTGCTCTGATTCAACTTTGTGCTGCCTCAAATCCTATGGAATATGGTGCTGTAAGTGTGAAATGATACCTATAGCAAGATAATTTGCAATTTTATATATTTTTCCCACTGTGCTGCACATAATAAATGGCCTCAGGGGAGCAGGAGGAGGGGGTTGAATTCCCCAGCTGGCTGGACTGATGATGAAGTTTAGAAATCAAGTCAGTTTAAATGAGACACAGAAGGTGATATGCTTGTGCATGTGACTCTGTGGATCAAGAGTCATGCTATTAATAGCTATGTATCCTAGCTCAGTTGGTAAAGAATCTGCCTGCAGCACAGGAGACCCAGGTTCAATCCCTGGGTCAGGAAGATCCCCTGGAGAAGAAAATGGCAACCCACTCCAATATTCTTGCTCAGAGAATCCCATGGACAGAGGAGCCTGGCAGGTTGCAGTCCACAGGGTTGCAAGAGTCGGATACAACTTAGCGACTGAACCACACTACACATACATAGTCTAGGGCTTCCCTTGTGGCTCAGCTGGTGAAAAATCTGCCTGCAGTGCGGGAGACCTGGGTTCAATCCCTGGATTGGGAAGATCCCCTGGAGAAGGGAAAGGCTACCCACTCCAATATTCTGGCCTGGAGAATTCCATGGACTGTATAAGTTCATGGGGTTGAAAAGAGTCAGACATGACTGAGCTACCTTCACTTTCACATACATAGTCTATGCTGCTGTGAGACATAACAGAACCACAGAACCTTCTGTCAGTTTGGGAGCCTCTCACATGATGGGGTACATGGAGTTTGTAGAGATGAGCTGATCTAGGGAAGACCAGTCCTACCAAGTGTGGTAGGCAGACAGGAGCTGCTTTGTGTAGCCTGCAGCAGCATCAATGTCCAGCCAGCAAGGTGAACCTAAGTGAGCACAGTACAGATCAGAGATGGTATAGACACAACCACTGCCCTTGGGGAGCCTGTAGTCTCAAAGAGGAGATGGATTTTGAAAATATCCAGTGGTTGGGCTTCCCAAGTGTCTCAGTGGTAATGAATCCATCTGCTGATGCAGGAAACATGGGTTTGAGCCCTGGGTCAGGAAGATCCCCTGGAGAGGGAAATGGCAACTCACTCCAGTATTCTTGCCTGAGATATCCCATGGACAGAGGAGCTTGGCATGCTACAGTCCACGGGGTCACAAAAGAATCAGACACAACTTAGTGACTATAAACAGTTCAACCACTGAATAGATATTTTGAAAATCCATCTCCCCTTTGAGACTGTGGGCTCCCCAAGGGCAAAGGTTGTGTCTACACCATCTCTGATCTGTAATGTGCTCTCTCAGCTTCACACTGCTGGCTGGGCATTGATGCTGCTGCTGCAGTGGTTGTGTAGAGAAGGAAGCAATAAATTGTTGATGAGGATCAAGGGAAGGTCAAGGAAGTTTTCCACCAGAGACTACTCTTATATCAAACCTTGTAAATGCAAACCCAGTTTACCTGGGTGGAAGGGGAAAGACAGACTACCAGGCAGAGGAAATCGTGTGTGTGAATACAGAGAGGTGTAAAAGAGCAGTCAAATTAGGGAAATGATGAGAAGCTCAGTGTTAGGTGGGGCTATGGCAAGAGGCAAGACTTAATACAAAGGAAATGGTCAGACAATTAAGTGCTTATAAGCAATGTGAAGAAGTGTGGATTTTTTTCTGAAGGCAGTAGGAATCCACTAAAGGAGGGGAGAAAAGTAGTAAAACACTCATACTGATTTTGTTTAAATTCATTTGGTTAAAAAAATTTTTTTTTTAAATTTTATTCAAGTATAGTTGAATTACAATGTTGTGTGGATTTCTACTGTACAACAAAGTGATTCAGATATATATATACACACAGATATACACACATTCTTTTTCATACTGTTTTCCATTATGATTTATCTCAGGATATTGAGTACCTTGTTTATCCATTCTATATATAATCATTTGCATCTGCTAATCCCAAACTCTCAATCCATCCCTCCCCCAACCGTAATAAAGATTTTTGAAGACAAAGCAGCAAAGACTCTGTGGTCAAGCGTAGCTGTCAGAGACAGTGAGATGTTCATTTCCATGACAATGATGGTAATGCCATAGCAACAGTTTTAGACCCAGGACAAATAGCTCTAAATGTATCTTCAAATCAGTGAGAGCTGGGCTGGCCTCTCTCTGCTCTTGATCTTGGATCACACGTTGCCTTGTGGAGAGTCCTGGGATCAAGGGAGAGTTCGAGAGTGGAGTGCGGGATAGGGCGATGTTAGGGAGGACGCCAGTGAGGTGGGTGCTCAGCTCCAGGGAGCAGCCCTCCCCTGGGAGGCTCTGACACACTGCAGCTCTGACAGGGAGCCTGTCACCAGCCTTTGCTGGGCCACTTGGTCACAACTGACCAGCGGAGGAGTGGGCCACAGCTGAGCTGGGAATGTAGGCATCATCTGAGCTAGAGTGTTTGAAGCCAAGTCTCATTCATTTCAGGTCTTGAGGGAGGAAATCCACAAACTCCATCCTGCAGCTGAGGTCCCAGAATCCTGGGAGGAGGGGATCTCCCTACAGTTACAGAGGCTAGAAGTCTAAGATCAAAGTGTCAGCAGTTTATCTCTTGTAGGGCCTCTCTCCTTGGCTGACAGACGGGCACCTTCTCCATCTGTCCATGGTGTTTTCTCTGTGTGTGTCTGTGTCCTAGTCTCCTCTCTGTATAAACAGACCAGTCAGTCCTGTTGCAGTGGGGGCCACCCATATGACCTCAGGTACCTGAATTGCCTCCTTGAAGGCCCCTCTCCCAGTGCTGTCACATTCTGAGTATTGGGGGGGTAGGACTTCAACATGCGAGTTTTGAGGGGACTCAGTATGGCCGTGGCAGGCAGGCAGAGTTGGTTTCAGCTGCTTGCAAAAATCCAAGCCAAACTGAAAAACTAGAGCAGAGGATCGACATGTTGCAGACTCTTCAATCATTTCGCTTTGATTGTGGCTTCTATAAACTCAGCCCCACGGTTCCTAACAGTTCTGCTGGGCAGGGACCAGATCTGGTTTGGCATCAGCCCCTTCAGCAACAACCCTGCACCTGGACAAGCTAGGGCCTCCGGGTAAGGGCCGGGTTGTGCTCTGCCAGGGCCCCTCTTCTCCTGTCATGGGGATCCCCAGTCCCATGAGGTAGCTGCGGTCACAGAACTGATGTGGATACAAAGCCCTGTCCATCAAGACAGAGCGATCCCGGCTGTGGCTCAGGCCGTGGCTCTTGGCTTCTGTGTGTTCCTTCTTCAGCATTTAACACTCAGAGTTTGTAGACACTGTCAAGTTGCTTTTTTGACCAGTTTCTTAAGTTACTGATAATTGAGTAGCAACAGAGAAAGACATGGAATGGGACAGACTAGCTGAAGGAGAAAATTGAGATGAATTTCTTATGGGACCGGCTTTCCACTTTGAGGCATAGCCTTAATATCCAATTATAAAATTTCCTATCAAGGAAAAGGCTGGGAGGTTGAGGGTACCCCTGTTCTCCATTAATGATTTGTTTGAGCTGTATAGTTTTATGTTCAAAATCTGAATTTTAGATGAATTCTTGTTTAATATGAATCCCATGATATGTAGAACCTAATTAAAATTCTTAATGTGAGTTAATGTATCTTCACATACATTTCTATAACGTGTAGGACTACTTAATTTAGCATAATTATCAAGATGAACCACATCTAACATTACAAGAAAATTGCAACCTGTCATAAAATAAGAGGGCCATATTATAGCAGAGTCCTCACCCTCTGAGATATGTGTTAGAAAAGCCAAATAATGCAAATAGATCATCACTCCCCAATTTGATGCTGCTTTGGTGATTTGATTAATTATTGTGAAGTGAAACAGCTAACAAAGAAGGATAAATAAAAATAACTTATTGCATCCACAAAAGGGTGTAAATTTTAACTCCAATGCATGACAGCAAATGTAAGCAAGAATTATAAACAATGGAGCTGGCTGAATGAATTAATATGCATCAGCCTTTATTGCTAGAAATAGGCCCCTGTATTGTACTGGTACATTGTGGTTTCGCTCAACTGCAAATTTGGTTTTTCTTTTCCACTTCTCCTGGGAATTCAGAAACTGCATTCTTATTAACAGCAATGGGGAGACACCAGAGCAAAGAGGAGCCTGAAAGTGTGTAATGTCTCATCTCTGAGTGCTTTGCCCTTTTGCCAAGATTCTGCTATTTTTATAAAGTTTCTCTGGGTTTATTTCATTTTGTTTTTTTCTTTTTCTGCATTTCTTAATATGGAGCAGCTAATTCTGCAGACACTAAAGTCCTCCACGAATCCCTGCAGGGCAGTCTCCACTAGGTAATCACCTATCTGTCCCTTGGTTCATTGTTCAAAGTCAAGCCTTAACCCCCGAAGCTATTTTAAATGTTTTATCTTTCTTTAAACCCCTCACTGAACCTGACCTCTAGGCCCCTATTTAATTAATGGCTGCCATGCATAGACCCAGCACCTATTAGGCGCTTAATGGATACCTATGGAGAGACAAGCTACCCTAATATGTATCTTTCCACACCTAGACTTCCCTTAATGCTCCGCCCTTGGTCACATCCTTTTCTGATTCCAGGGAGACCTTGCATCTTCCATAGCGTCTCACCTATTCTTTCCTAACTGCTTTCTTTTAGCTTCCAAACATGTTGCCAAGAAGAAATTGACTTGCAAAACAATCACAAAGCAACATCAGCAACGCAAGCCAACCAGCCTACAAAATACACCAAAAACCTTGTCATCTTGCCATTAACTCTCTTGATCCCCTTAAAGCTAGGTAAACTCACTGTATCACAAAATAGGCCAGCCCTACTGTTGGTGGAGTGTGTATTTACCTAGGTCCCAAGCAGAGTGTACATCTTCCTTTGCTGAAAATTTCAGCCCAGAAAAGGCCCCTTTTGCGGAGTCTCTCCATCATTCCTTTATTGCCCATCTGGTTATAACAAGCATCCTTTTTCTTGTGCTTCTTGGATCTGAGCTACCAATTCCCAGTTATCCCCAATTCTCATGTTCAGCACTTTGAGCCCCAGTAGCCCTCTCCACTGCCAGCATGGCTCATTTCTCATGGCATTGTGTGGATACGTGATGTTGCTGCAAGACCCCCATCCCACAGCGCTGGGTGCCAAAGGAGGAGGATTGGGGGCGGGGGAGTCCTTCACCTCATCGGACTGCTTCTCCCACCTGCCTTTCTATTTCTCTCTATTCTGTGATGCGTTTCTCTATGTGGCCCCATTTTCTCATTACTGGTTCTGGTCCAGCGATCCCTTCCCTCTTCCTGTCTGTCTGGGGCCATGCTCTGGCACCCTTCTGATTGTGCAGTTTCCCCAGTTGCCCCTTTGTCTGATCCCCAGGGCACCCCTTCCACATAGGCTCTTGGCCTTTAGGCATCCCCTTTTCCTCCCCCCATGAACACTTCCAGTGCCCATGACTGAAAAGTTTCCCACCTCTCCTCCTCATCCAAATATTCCAGGTTTCCTTGGTACTGAAATGGCTGGTCTGCAAATTCTAACTCTTCGTATATATTAGCCCTGCCTGGTCTGCTAGGTTCAGAGGGCTTATGGACTGTGACTTCACCCAGGCTCAAACCAGCTTATCAGAAAGTCATCAGTCTCAGTCACCTCTCCAAAAGAACAAGATGCCAACATTTTTCTTTGGTATTCTTTTTAGTGGGCATCTGGCCTTAGTATTGCTAAGTATCCAATTTCCTCAAGCCAGTCATGCATCCCCACATCATTCACTGAAGCCAGGAGTAGAGTAAGCATGAATGTGTGTGAACACACACATGGCCATTCTGGGAAGCTGACCTCCTCAGATTCTAAGTCTTAATGCAATATGAAGGACATGCAGCAAGGACATAATAAGGTTTCTAAAAATGTGGTACATTTTCATTTTTCTTTGTATAACTGCAAAGTGAGAAAGCTACCATTTATTTAAAATGTACTGACTCTCTGTATCGCTAAATTTCCGTTAACTGTTAATTGCTGGCACCAACTTACTTCCATTAGGGTACCTTTAACCTCATGCTCAGGTGACGGCCACACCATGAGCCTTGTGCCAACAGAGGCACTTGTCCTGAAGCCATCATCAGTGCCTCGTACTCTTGAGAGTGCCACAGTGGACGACATTGAAGAGTGTGCATACCAAGGGGTATGAGGTGGGGCCTTGCCCTAAAGGAGCTATCAATATGTAAAATGATAAATGTGTACATAAAATATTAAGAGCTCAAAGTATTACAGAATTAGAGTGGTAAATGGGATCAAAACCATAAACCAACACATAGGGTTCAGAGCAGAGAGGAGAGGAAGAAAAGACTCCTGGGTTGAGTATGAGGGCATTATCCCTGATGGGTTATTAACATATCTAAAGAAGTTAGCTTTTGGTCAGAAAGGAGGGAGGTTAACTAAGAGGACACGGCCCAAGAGGTAACGGCTGGCAGGGTCCACTGGAAGCAGCCAGTGTGCAGAGCCCATCCAGTGTGAGGACGGAGGAGCACGCTGACAGAGCACGCTGACAGATGCACTAGGAGGTTCTGAGTCCTTGCTCACCAAGCACTTCTGATACACCCACCCCCGCAGTGACCTGCAGCTTCTGTACATGAAGCAGTTGTTTAGGATAGCAATTGTTTAAGACAACCCATCAATCCTGTCTCTTTAAAAGTAATATTTTTGTAGTATTTTTTTTTTTTCTTTCTGACTTACACGTCAGGCTCTCGTGAGCTTTTCAATGTGAGTTAGCTTCCTGGAGCGTGATCAGCCACGGGACACAGAAAGGATCAGAGTCCTCTGGACTTTTACAGCTGATGCCAAACGGTATCTAGGGCAGGGATTTGTATTTCTTTTCTAACACTGAATTTCCCTTCTTTTAGTAACAGGAGTCCTGAATTTTAGCTCCATGGCCTCACAAAATACCGTATTTTCAGTTTCCCTGTACCTTGCGCCTCTATGGCTAAGTTCTGGCAAAGTAACTGTAGGAAGAAGTAATGTATCCAGCTCTAGGCCATGTCTTAAAAAGGGAAGAATACGCCCATGTGCCCTGTGCTGTCCTTTTCTCCTTCCCACTTTCTGGAAGGTGGACTCTCCACCTAAAATGGGATGAAAATGTCCTAGAGAATGGTGAATTCAAGAACTCAGATCCCCAACACTATGGAGTCAGTTCATCCCTGTACTTTTTAACCTCAGTGACTGCATAGCAATAATTAACTTTTATGCTGTTTAAGCTATCATTATTTAGTTGGGGCATTGTTACAGCAAAAGAAATTGTATCTTAACTAATTGGGTACCATAATCAGTTTCTCTTGGAGGACAGTCATTAAATCCTCTTCAAGTCATTTGCTTCCATTCATCTCATTGGGGGACTTTCACTGGAAACATCTACAGTAAGTCCAGCCAATACTGTAAATCAAAATAAAATGGTGAAAATGAAATATCAAAGTGCTAAGGGGAAAAATGCTCAGGGACAAGTTAAAAGGGCAAAACAATTGCAGCTACCATTATTCTTTTTAAAGTTTTTATTGGAGTATAGTTGATTTACAATGTTGTTTTAGTTTCAGGTGTAAAGCAAAGTGGGAAATTATGTATTATCTACTCGTTTTTAGATTCTTTTCTCATATAGGTTATTACACAGTACTGAGTAGAATTCCCTGTGCTATACACTAGGTCCTTATTAGTTATTTTATATATAGCAATGTGTATATATCAGTCCCAACCTCTTAATTTATCCCTCCATCCCCAACATTTCCTCTTTGGTGGTAACCATGTTTGTTTTCTACGTCTGTGACTTCCTATTTTGTAAATAAGTTCATTTATACCATTGTTTTTAGATTCCACATATAAGCAGTATCATGATATTTGTCTTTCTTTGCCTGATTTCACGCAGTGTGACAATCTTTAGGTCCATCCATGTTGTTACAAGTGGCATTTCTCATTCTGTTTTATGGCTGAGTAATATTCTGTTCATACATATGCCACATTATCCATTCCTCTGTCGATGGACATGTAAGTTGCTTCCATGTCTTGGCTATTGTAGATAGTGCTGCAGTGAACATTGGGGTGCATGTATCTTTGCAACTTTATGCCCAGGAGTAATATTACTGGATCATATCGTAGTTCTATATTTAGTTTTTTTAAGGAGTCTCCATACTGTTCTCCACGATGGTTGTACCAACTTACATTCCTACCAGCAATAGGAGGGTTCCCTTTTCCCCATCCCCTCTACAGAGTTCATTGTTTGTAGATTTTTTGATCAGTAATCGTCTTTATTAAACAATCATTATGTCTCAGATGGTAAAGAATCCGCTTTGCAATGCAGGATCCTGCAATGCGGGATTCAGTGCAATGTTCAGTTCGTAGGTCGAGAATATCCCCTGGGGAAGGAAATGGCCACCCACTCCAGGATTGCCGCAGAATCCTGCGGACAGAGGAGCCTGGCAGGCTATACAGTCCATGGGGTTGCAACGAGTCGGGCGTGACTGAGCAACTAACTTATATATGTGTCAAGCACATTAAAGAATAGTGGTAGATACTGTATTTACAAATAAGTAAAACAAGGCGTAAGTGGTTTAAAAATTTTCCCAAATTAACAGAGCTAGAAAGTGGTATACCTAGGATTCAAACTCTATTCTGTTTGAATTCAGCACATTATACTGAACAAGTCAAGCCCTATGAGTGAGTCAGATTGATTAAACAGCAATCTTCATATCTTAGATATCATGGTTGCAAACTGGGAAGAAATTAAGATTATATACTTCCGAAACATTTTTAAGTACACTTATTCAATTCTGTAATATTTACATATAAGAGGAAGAGGAATTATTCAGGACATCAAATATTTAAAAAGTCAATCAGATCATTAACTTGTAGCACAAATAATGCTTTAATTTAGAACTTCCTATGGAAGAACTCAGGCATCTTGAGCAACCTGTGCTTGAAAGCTTTTGTTCAACTGTGTCATTACATCTCATCACAGCCACCACATCCATCAACTCTGATCATTTTAACAAGCCTCCAGTACATCTTAACCAAATCATTTTAGTTAGTGATTATCCTGAAAAAAACTCCCATATTTAAAGTGCTTTGATTTTTTAAAAATAACTTTAAGATGCTGAGTTAGAGTCCTCTTTGTTCATTGCTTCTTAGAACAAATATTAAAATGAAGCACTCAGCACACCTGGCATTCAGCTAGGCTTTGGGGACAAAGGGATGAAAACAGTAGAGTCTTAACCCAGAGGGGTTCATTCGAGTGGTAAACACTCATTCCTATCAACAGAGATCACAGTAAAATGTGAGAGGCAGAGTCATGGAGGTAAAGAGCAACCATACTCGGGAACTTTTCTTGGTCTTTCCCAGAGGAGTGGGGTCTTCAGGGCAGTGCCATTTCTCTCCTCTTCCCCTTAGCCGACTGTTCTCTGTTCCATTCCCACCAGTCTCTCAGGAGAGAACACTTGGAGAGAGAGCCAACTGCAAGGCAATAGTTCCTTGTCAAACACATCAATCAGTTCAGTCCAGTCACTCAGTCGTGTCCAGCTCTTTATGACCCCGTGGACTGCAGCACAGCAGGCTTCCCTGTCCATCACCAACTCATGGAGCTTACTCAAACTCATGTCCATCTAGTTGGTGATGCCATCCAACCATCTCATCCTCTGTCGTCCTCTTCTCCTGCCTTCAATCTTTCCCAGCATCAGAGTCTTCTCTAAGGAGTCAGTTCTTCAGGTGGCCAAAGTATTGGCGCTTCAGCTTCACATCAGTCCTTCCAATGAATATTCCGGACTGATTTCCTTTAGAATTGACTGATTTGGTCTCCTTGCAGTCCAACGGACTCTCAAGAGTCTTCTCCAACACCCCAGTTCAAAAGCATCAGACACATCATCAGTTCAGTTCAGTTCAGTCGCTCAGTCGTGTCCGACTCTTTGCGACCCCATGAATCACAGCATGCCAGGCCTCCCTGTCCATCACCAACTCCCGGAGTTCACTCAGACTCACGTCCATCGAGTCATGATGCCATCCAGCCATCTCATCCTCTGTCGNGGCTTTTTAGCTCCTCTTCACTTTCTGCCATAAGGGTGGTGTCATCTGCATATCTGAGGTTATTTGTATTTCTTCTGGCAATCTGGATTCCAGCTTGTGTTTCTTCCAGTCCAGCATTTCTCTTGATGTACACAATGCATATTTGTGCCAAGAAATTTAAAATTTAAATGTAGGCCAATTGGTCATTGTCTCTTTATTCTGAGCTGTTGTTGGCTTATCCTTGTGGAAGAGATGAACTTACTCATTCTTAAGAAAACTCTTCAAAGCTCAATTACCTTGGTAGTTTTTAGAAAATATAATTTGCTTGTTTAATTTTAGGACTATTGTTGAAACTCGGCCTCTGTTCCTTGATGCTGAACAGAAATGTAGAGACAGAGGTTTGGGTGAAGTAGAAAAGAATAGCTTTATTGCTGCCCAGGCAAAGGGGGCCACAGCAGGGTGTGTGTGTGTGTGTGTGTGTGTGTGTGTGTGTGTGTGTGTGTGAAGTAGAAAAGAATAGCTTTATTGCTGGCCAGGCAAAGGGGGCCACAGCAGGGTGTGTGTGTGTGTGTGTGTGTGTGTGTGTGTGTGTGTGTGTTCCCGTCCCTCTCCCACCTTCCTGGAGGAATAGAGAGGAGTCTTGCAGAGTTCAGGGAGCAGGGCGTGATCAGCTGTGGACAGTTGTTGGATTGGTTGGCATCAAGATGAAATTTCAAGCATCATCAACCTTCTGGTTTCAACCAGTCTAGGGTCTATCCTTGTGGTCAGTAATTTTCATCTGGAGGGAGGGTGTCTGCTTCATGTAAAAACAATTTAGGAATGTGTGTCAGGCCTTTATCTGTATCTTTCAGAGAACTGTGAATTCAGTGATTCTGTTCTGTGGCAGATTTACAGTCTAAATTGTTGCTAGTTCCCCCACCCAACAGCTATTTTTTGCTTCTGCATCTTCACATTTCCCCACCATTAACTCTTGAGTTAGCATTTTACTTCAAAAGACAAGGACACAGGGGCTTGTATACAGTTTCAGAACTAGCTTTGAGTATTGTGTTGCTGATCTTTATTAAATATATCTACATGATATTTGCCAGTCATTGTTAAAAGCCTCATTAGGAAAGAGGAAGCAACTCTGCAAAATCAATATTAAATAAAATGTCTTCAAAATGATTTTAAGTTTTAACTTTTTAAATGTAGAAAGTTTGCTAAAGCAGTTACATGGCCAAACTACCAAAAAGAATTGAAGTAATAAAGATAAGAGATTTGGAGATTCATAGCATCAGTAAAGGTTTCTGGCAATATAATTATTTATTGTTGTTGGTCAGTCACTCAGTCGTGTCTAAATCTTTGCAACCCTGTGGGCTGCAGCACGACAGGCTTCCCTGACCTTCATCTCCCAGAATTTGCTCAAACTCATATCCATTGAGTCAGTGATGCCATCCAACCATCTCATCCTCTGTCATCCCCTTCTCTTCCTGCCTTCAATCTTTCCCAGCATCAGAATCTTTTCCAATGAGTTGGCTCTTTGCATCAGGTGGCCAAAGTACTGGAGCTTCAGCATCAGTCAGTCCAATGAGTATTCAGTGTTGATTTCCTTTAGGATTGACTGGTTTGATCTTCTTGCTGTCCAAGGGACTCTCAAGAGTCTTCTCCAGCACCATAATTCGAAGATACCGATTCTTTGGTGCTCAACCTTTTTTATTGTCCAGATCTCACATCTGTACACAACTACTGGAAAAACCATAGCTTTGACTGTATGGACATTTGTAGACAAAGTAAATGTCTCTGCTTTTTAATATGCTGTCTGGGTTTGTCATAGCTTTTCTTCCAAGGAGCAAGGGTCTTTTAATTTCATAGCTGCAGTCACTGTCCACAGTAATTTTGGAGCCCAAGAAAATAAAATCTGTCACTGTTTGCACTGTTTCCCCATCTATTTGACATGAAGTGATGGGACCAGATGCCATGATCTTAGTTTTTTGTATGTTGTTATAAGCCAGCTTTTTAAACTCTCCTCTTTTACCTTCATCAAGAGGCTCTTTAATTCCTCTTCACTTTCTGCCATAAGGGTGGTGTCATCTGCATATCTGAGGTTGTCAATATTTCTCCCAGCAGTCTTGATTCCAGCTTGTGATTCATTCAACCTGGCATTTTGCATGATATACTCTATGTATAAGTTAAATAAGCAGAGTTGACAGTGTACAGTCTTGATATACTCCTTTCCCAATTTGGAACCAGTCTGTTGTTCCATGTACAGTTCTAACTATTGCTTCCTGACCTACATACAGATTTCTCAGGAGGCAGGTCAGGTAGTCTGGTATTCCCATCACTTTCAGAATTTTCCAGTTTATTGTGATCCACACAACCAAAGGCTTTGGCATAGTCAATAATGCAGAAATTGATGTTTTTCTGGAACTTTCTTGCTTTATCTATGATCCACCCGATGTTGGCAATTTGATCTCTGCCTTTTCTAAAACCAGCTTGAACATCTAGAAATTCACAGTTCACGTATTGTTGAATTTTTCACGGATTTTTGAATTGCTTAGAGAATTTTGAGCATGACTTCACTAGCGTGTGAGATGAGTGCAATTGTGCACTAGTTTGAGCATTCTTTGGCATTACCTTTCTTTGGGATTAGAATGAAAATGGACCTTTTCCAGTCCTGTGGCCACTGCCAAGTCTTCCAAATTTGCTGGCATATTGAGTGCAACACTTTAACAGCATCACCTTTTAGGATTTGAAATTATTTAGGATAATTATATATGGGCAATATACAGTACACCGATTTTTTTATAAGTTCTATCAAAGTTATAGTCACAGTCACAAGTATCATATGTGGGACAGCAGAACAAAAGATGTGGTGCCAAATGATCAATAACCAATAGAATATTGAATATTCAAGAATAATAAATATGTTCCATATGTATTACCACTTTTTGAAAGAATCACTGAAAGGGTAATACCTCAGAAGGGAAGAAGATATATTTCAAACAGATATGTGAAAACAGCCAGAAACTTACAGTAGGAAAATGGTTCAAGAGGTAATGGTATATTCAAAGAGTAAAATATTGTCTAGTCATTAAAAATATTACTTTCAACAGTTTGAACTTGTGAAAAGACTGGCAGTAGAGTGTGACTTGAAACGGTAGGATTCAAAGTTGAATACATGCAATGTAATCTCAACTTTGAAGCAAAAAAGTAAATGTAGCAACTGGCTGAAAGAGTACAGAGAACCTACTATTAACAAAGGTTACTTCTCAATGGGATCTTGGGGAGTTGTATTGATCTCTGTGTGTGTGTGCGTTTTTGTTTTTGGTTTTTTTTTTTAACATTTTCTGAGTCTCTAATGGCCCTCCCTCTCTCTCTCTTCCCATTCTCCTCTGTCTTCTCCTTCCCCTCCTACTCCTTCTTTCTCTTTCTTTCACATCTTCCTTCTTTTTATTAATTAAAAAGTGCCAAGCACTATGCCAGATTCAGCAAATGGCCAGATGTAAATATGAGTCCCTTGAGGAACTATCCACTCAAGCCTTAAAACTTTTGAAATGTAGCTATAGGCAGCTTGAAAGGTAGGGTGATCAAGAATGAGGTCAGAGAGTGTTATTCTGAAATATTTGTGTGTTCGTGCTAAGTTGCTTCCGTGTGTCCAACTCTTTGCAGTCCTATGGACTGTAACCCACCACACTCCTCTGTGCATGGAATTCTCCAGGCAAGAATACTAGAGTGGGTTGCATGTCCTCCTCCGGGGGATCTTCCAGACCCAGGGATCAAACTCGAATCTCCTGCATTGCCGGCAGATTCTTTACCACTGAGCCACCAGCAAAGTCCATTCCAAAACGTAATTATTTTAAAAACCTCCTTAGAGTCTCAAGTGAAATGTAGCCAGTTCTTATCTTACTGTGACTTCAGACACCTTAGGACAAATGCAGAGTATAGATTCTTCAATACAGAAATGCCCTGACTAGAGGTCCTGGCACCTCTTCCTGAGATGGGCGTTGGGAAGTACGATTCATTTTGGCCTCTCCCCAGAGGATCCTGGAGAAAGTCCCCTGCACCAAAGCTTCAACAGGGGTGCGTGACCCCCACCAGTACACTTGGGGCTCTTGCCACATCACAAGCCCAACTTGACTGAGCCCGCTGCGGGGACTCAAGGGGGTTCAGCGAGGCCTCAGGACCCTGCTTGGTTCTCCTGACCCTTTGCATCCTGGTGGCCTCTGATGATTGAAAGCATTGTGGCCTGTTCTCCTGGACTCCCTGTACTCCCAAGGCTGCCCTCAGCAAGGGCCCTGAAGGCCCAGTGGTTGGCAAAGATGAAAGCAAAATCTACATGGTGTCTGAACAGCTGAAATAAAAGCCTCTCTCTTTCTCATATCTTACCATACAGTTTTCTTTTCCTTTATTACTGTTCCTTTTTTTTTTTTTCCTGAGGAGAGGGGATCTTAGAGGCTGTTTTTTTCCCAAAGACCACCTGATTTGTAGCTCAGGAGAAAAAAAAAGATAAGCATCCAGAAATCTGGAAAGAAGAAAGAAAATCTTATGAATATAACTCTGACCTCAGCTAACTCAAATAAGGTGTTCATTACTGAACGATTAGAGCCACCTACACAGGACAAAGTGAATTTCTAATCAACAGGTAGTAATAGCAGAACCCCCTCTGCAGCCAAGAAGCATTAGAATGGATTATCCACGAAGAGAGGATTAGAAAAAGAGAGACGTGGAGTCCAGCAAAGGAAACCCCAGCGGGCCAGCTGGCTAATGTTTGGGATAATAATTCCAAATGTATTAAAATAAATTGTAAGAAAGAAAAGGCTGAAGGCAATAAAAGCAAGCTTCACACGATACTGTATATTGTGGATAAAATCATGCACATTTGTAGTAATCACTTCCCCAGAGGCAAGCAGTAAAGGTGCCACCAGCAGAGACTGGTAGAGTTTAAAGACACAAAGCCTGGTACATGAACAAGAGTTGCCAGAAGTGGGGGCAGCTGTCATGGCGTCCACCTGATAGACACCGTCCTGATCTGTTTTTTTCTGTAGCCTGAGCACTGCTTCACAAACAGTGTGCAAACAGGAAGAAGTTGCAGGAATAGATGGCTTTACTCCCCCACAGTCTTAAATGCAGGCTTGCTGAAGATCTTAAGCAGGGAGAAAAATGTTCTTTCTTTTTTCTTATTTATGGAATTTCACCAGCAACACAGATGTAGAGCATGGAAGCCTCTTTGGCCTCTCAGCTTTTGTCCCTCAGTGAAGAACTAGAATTCAGAAACTGACAATAGAGTAGAAAAATCCGTTTTTCTTTGGCCATATACATTCCCCATGGACTGTAGCTCGCCAGGCTCCTCTGTCCATGAAATTCTCCAGGCAAGAATACTGGAGTGGGTTACCATTCCCTTCTCCAGAGGATCTTCCTGACCCAAGGATCAAACCTGGGTCTCCTGCATTGCAGGCAGATACTGTGCCGCCTGAGCTGCTAGGGAAGCCCACACGCTCAGAGCCTGCCACCATTTTTAATCTTGATCTCCCATTTTCTCGTTTTGTTGTTGTTTTTGCCTATTTACAGTTAAGGCCTTGTTACTTCTAGGAAATCTGCAAATGGTATTTAAATGCTTCTCTTAATTTTTTTCCATTTTTATTCTACATCAGTGAGCCTGAGCTAGGGGGACATCACTGAGCCAGAGGTTCCTATAACTATAGTTGTTATTGTTGTTCAGTTGCTCAGTCATGTTCAATGCTTTGCAACCCCACAGACTATAGCATGTGCCAGGCTTCCCTGTCCTTCACCATCTCCCAGGGTTTGTTCAGACTCATGTCCATTGAGTTGGTGGTGCCATCCAACCGTCTCATCCTCTTTTATCCCCTTTACCTCCTGCCCTCAATCTTTTCCAGCATCAAGATCTTTTCCAGTGAGCCTGCTCGTCACATTAGGTGGTCAAAGTATTGGAGTTTCAGCTTCAGCATCAGTCCTTCCAGTGAATATTCAGGACTGATCTCCTTTAGGATGGACTGGTTGGATCTCCTTGCAGTCCAAGAGACTCTCAAGCGTCTTCTCTAGCACCACAGTTCAAAAACATCAATTCTTGGGTGCTCAGCCTTCTTTATGGTCCAACTCTCACATCTGTACATGACTACTAGAAATACCAAATACCATAGCTTTGACTATATGAACCTTCTATATAGACTCTATCTTAAATGTTTTCTTTGTGAAGCTGGGAATTCCCTTATCCTCAATGCTTGAATAATTGATGATGTTTTTACTGAGGAATTTTCTTGCTGAATTGATTTGAGAGTGTGTAGTGAATCCTTGGTTCTGTGTGGTCTTAGGAAAGTTACTTAGTTTTTCCAGGACTCCACTTTGTCATCTCTAAAATGGAAATGAAAGGGCAAATAAGAAAATAGATGTAATTTGCCTGGCATATAGTAGGAACCCATCAAATGGAAATTGCTGATTTACTAATTATTTAAGTTGTGTTAATACCTTTGTTGATGTTTTTGAGTACTTGAAATAACTGTTAGTATATGATTTTGTTGATCATGTAAATAATGGTAGCTAACATTTATTGAGGGATTGTTTTTTACCTGCCAGGCACTGTTCTAAATATTAATACCATACTAGTTTATTTAATCATAACAGTTCTATGAGATTATATACCATTATTGTCATCATCCCATCTTACAGATAACAACCCTGAGTATAGAGAGATCAGCTTGCCTAATGCACAGAGCCTAGACACAAACCCAGTCCCTGCCCTTGACTGTTACCCGCTGAAGGACAGGCCCAGGGTACAAAGACCAGTGCACTGCGGAGGGAAGACGGAGGCCTCTGCTCTGCCTCCTATGAGACAAAGTCCCTCATGCTCGGAGACTGCATTTCCCTTCTGTAATTTATGAGGAGTCCTGTGTATCCTTACAGGACTTTAGTGACCGAAAAAAGCGTCATGGTTGGGAGTTAAGCTTTGTTTGTGGCAGATGAGGTCTAGAGCCCAGGAGACAGCTTCTCAGATAGCTCTGAGCACTGCTCCGAAGTGGCAGGTAGTGGAGGAGGGCAGTAGGTATGTGATTTGGCGAAGGGGGTACCTGCCATCAGGCACACGTTTTGGCAGAGGTTTGCTGCCAGTCACCAGAAACAGATGTCTCTGCTAATGATTTTAGTGCTTTTCGAGGTCTGAGAAGATGCAAGAAATTGGATTCATAAAATTTTCTCCTGAAAATGTCTAACTATCTGAAGGCCTATTCTGCCAGTTTCTCCCGGAGAACACAGTGCCTCATTCCTGATCTCATTTCAAGGGGTGTTAAAGGTCAGCGCCTGCAGTGGCTGGTGACTTCATCCTTGGAGAAGCAGATGGCCAGTGCCAAGTTTTAGTTGGTAACTCCAAAATCAAGTATGGATACACTGCTTTTTATTTCCACAATGGTCTTCTGGAAACCACTTTGAGAAGTAAATCATTGCTATGTGTTGCATATCTTCCCATAGGAATGATGTGCTAGTTGGGGACTGTATTCCTGAACAAGGCCTCAGAATCAAGCAAATCATTAATATGAACCAAAATGTGTCAAAGAAGTAGCTATAGAGCAATCATAAACCTATAACACGCTTTTTCAAATAATCAGCCAAGTTCTACAAAATAGGCACATATGCTCCATCCCCAGATCAAGAAGACAGGAAGAGGAAAGGAGACTGCTAACAAACTGAACCCACAGGCACATGATATACTACTCTTTTTAGAGCTGAGGATAATTTTGGAGGGAATCATTCAACACCTTGTGGTTTATGTATTTCCTTATGAAAAGCAGAGGCAGTCAGGATAATCCCAGTGACTTCTGAGTTCCTCTTAAAGTTGGAATTAGTCTATTACAATGTACTGCTTATAGCTTCTAAATATTTAAGGGACTCCTGAGAACTCATGGTTCAGAAACTTTTTGAATCTTGTCTTTTCATTTATTTTCTGTTTTGTGATTCAAACTCCCTGCTTCCCTCTACCCTGTGAAGAATAGACTGAAACCGGTGTGGGGGGGTGCCCTAGAGAGGAAGAAGTATTTAGTTTCTTGTTCCTTTGCTGTCTCATCGATAGAGGATGTTTTAGAGCTGATTAAGCAGAAAACACCCATGGGAGAGTCAGGTCCTCACTTAAAGATGTCCTGAGACCCTGTTGTCCAAATGAACTGAAATGAAATGGTGATGTGCAGTGGCCTAGACCATGAGGATTAACATTTTTGGAACAGTGATGACTATATATATATATATATAAATGAAATATTTGGAACAATGATGATTATTTATATTATTATTACTAATGCAATAACGTATTTATAGGCAACATAAAGCATGATTCCACAATTGTGAGTAATAGAAACGTACATCTAAAGGAGAGCTGTCATTTACTAGAAGAATCATGGTGGTTATGCAACTCTTTGGCCTCTGGAAATGCTATCTTTCTACAAAGAACAATTTCTTGGCAGTATTTTTTTTTTTTTTCAATTTCAGAAGTTAAACGCAGACTCCCAGATGTGCAACTGTTTCTGTTTGCTCCTATATGAAATCCTCAATGCGTATATGTAGCCTGTTGTGTGGTTTTAGTGCATACCCAGCATTTGATTAGGTCTTTGGCCCCTGCAGACATATTTATTAATAAAACAAAGCCATTGATAGCAGTAATGGAGAATGGTGACCTTAACTTTTTTTAAACTTTTTATTTTGTATTGGGGTATAGCTGATTAACATTGTTGTGATAGTTTCAGAGGAGAAGAGACTCAGCCATGCAAATCCATTTCCCCCTCAAACACCTCCCATTCTGGCAGGCACATAACACTGAGTAGAGTTCCATGTGCTATGCAATAGGTCCTTGTTTGTTACCCATTTTAAATATAGCAGTATGTACATGATCTTCCCAAAGTCCCTAAATATCCCTTCCTCTCTGCAACCATAAGTTCATTTTCTAAGTCTGTGAGCCTCTTTCTGCTTTGTAAGTAAGTTCATGTGTATCATTTCCCTTATATGTGAAGAATTTAATTTTTTAAGCTCGTTTTAAAAGTGAAGCGAAAACAATTTCTAGAGTGTCCTGTAATTCTGAGTCATTCCAGTAGATGGCACTGTTGTACATCAGTTAGGGCTTAGGGACTGAAGAAAGATTCCAAACCCCCCCCCCACCCCCCCACTTAAAGAACCCTCCCTCCTCCAAACAGGAAAAAAGTGAATAATGAAGAGATTATTTCCTTCTGTGGTACAATATGGATGGTGCTCATGGGAAAATGGTTTTCTTTATTTGAATATGTATGTATTTGATAATTTTATCCATGCTTTCTACTGAGTTTGGAAGTTTACCCCGTCCTCCCTCCCCTCCCTCCCTCTTTCT